>JABUQX010032236.1:0-39879 GCA_015478945.1 Trachelipus rathkii
AAAAACTAACGTGAAATATCGTTTATTATATTTTGATACCTTTTTCGATGAATAAATTATTTTCTTTTGAGACCAAAAATAAATATCACGTAGGTTTACCGTTGAATCTAAACGATAAAATCTTTGCGCGAGATTTTCGCTATGGAACATTGAAATTTAACTCACTCAATTTTTACGAAATTTTGAAACTTTTTTCGACATCAAAATTGGTTTATCGGTTATAAACATAATTCCCAAGTAGGTTTCGTGCGGAAGAAAAAGAATCCTTAACTCACGTAGATATATATAGTTTCCGCACGAAACCCACGTGGGAATTATGTTTATAACCAATAAACCAATTTCAACGTCAAAAAAGAATCAAAATTGCGTATAATATATCTCGCGTAAGATTTATCCAATGGAGTATTTAGAATATATCTACGTGAGTTAGGGTTTCTTTTTGTAAATGCGAAATCTCACGTAAATTAGGTTTCAAAGTTATGCAGCAACAGAAACCTCGCGTTAATATCGGTATATTGTTTCTGCGCAAAACCTACGTGAGAATTATGCTTATAACCAATAAACCAATTTTAACGTAGAAAATGTATCGCAATCTCCTAAAAGTTATCTCACGTAGGGTTTATCTTATGGAGCATTTAGCGTATATTTACGTGAGTTGAAGATTCTTTTTTAAATACAAGAACCCCACGTAACGTAAGTTTGAAAGTTATGTAACTAAAACCTCGCGTAAATATTTGTATATGGTCTTCGCACGAAACCTACGTGGGAATTATGTTTATAATCAATAAACCAATTATAACGTCAAAAAAAATTCAAAATTTCATAAATGATATCTCGCGTAAGATTTATACCATGAAGCATTTAGCCTATATCTACGTGAGTTAAGGATTCTTTTTGTTGTATAGTTTCCGCACGAAACCGACGTGGGAATTATGTTTATATTCAATAAACCGATTCTAACGTCAAAAAAGTATCAAAATTTTATAAATGATATCTCGCGTAAGGTTTATACTATGGAACATATAGCCTATAACAATATTCACGTGAGATTTTGGTTACGTAACTTTTAAATTTACTTTACGTGAGATTTTTGTATTTACAAAAAGAATCTTTAACTCACGTAGATAGATAAAGCTCGCGCGAGATATCATTTATAAAATTTTGATACTTTTTTGACGTTAAAAATGGTTTATTTTTTGTGCAAATATAAATCCCACGTGGGTTTCACGCTGAAAATTATATAACAATATCTACGTGTAATTTACGTGAGGTTTTTTGTTTACAAAAAGAAACCTTAACCACGTAGATATACGCTAAATCCACCATAGAATAAATCTTACGCAGAATATCTTTTATGAAGGTTTGATATTTTTTTGACGTTGAAATTGGTTTATTTTTTATAAACATAATTCCCACGTGGGTTTCGTGTGGAAACTATATAACAATATTCACGTGAGATTTTGGTTACATAACTTTGAAATATACTTTACGTGAGATTTTTGTACTTACAAAAAGAACTTTTACCTCACGTAGATATACGCTTAATTCTTCATAGGATAAACCTCGCGCGAGATATCTTTTAGGAAATTTTGATACTTTTTTTTACGTTAAAATTGGTTTATTGGTTATAAACACAATTCCCACGTGGGTTTCGTGTATAAACTACATAACAATATTCACGTGAGATTTTGGTTACATAAGTTTGAAATATACTTTACGTGAGATTTTTGTATTTACAAAAAGAACTTTTACCTCACGTAGATATACGCTTAAATCTTCATAGGATAAACCTCGCGCGAGATATCTTTTATGAAATTTTGATACTTTTTTGACGTTGAAATTGGTTTATTGGTTATAAACATAATTTCCACGTAGGTTTCGTGTCTAAACTATATAACAATTTTCACGTGAGATTTTGGTTAAGTAACTTTGAAATTTACTTTACGTGAGATTTTTGTATTTACAAAAAGAACTTTTACCTCACGTGGATATACGCTTAATTCTTCATAGGATAAACCTCGCGCGAGATTCCTTTTATTAAATTTTGATACTTTTTGACGTTAAAATTGGTTTATTTTTTGCAAATATAAATCCCACGTGAGTTTCGTGCGGAAAACTATATAACAATATTTACGTGTGATTTTGGATACATAACTTTGAAACTTAATTTACGTGAAGTTTTTGTGCTTACAAAAAGAATCCTTATCCACGTAGATATACGCTAAATCCTCCATAAAATAAATCTTACGCGAGATATCTTTTATGAAGGTTTGATACTTTTTTTGACGTTGCAATTGGTTTTTTGGTTATAAACATAATTCCCACGTGGGTTTCGTGTGGAAACTATATAACAATATTCACGTGAGATTTTAGATACGTAACTTTGAAATTTACTTTACGTGAGATTTTTGTATTTACAAAAAGAACTTTTACCTCACGTAGATGTACGCTTAATTCTTCATGGGATAAACCTCGCGCAAAATATCTTTTATCACATTTTGATACTTTTTTGACGTTGAAATTGGTTTATTGGTTATAAACATAATTCCCACGTGGGTTTTGTGTGAAAACTATATAACAATATTCACGTGAGATTTTGGTTACTAAACTTTGAAATTTACTTTACGTGAGATTTTCTATTTACAAAAAGAACTTTTACCGTACGTAGATATACGCTTAATTCTTCATGGGATAAACCTCGCGCAAAATATCTTTTATCACATTTTGATACTTTTTTGACGTTGAAATTGATTTATTGGTTATAAACATAATTCCCACGTAGGTTTCGTGTGGAAACAATATAACAATATTCCCGTGAGATTTTGGTTAAGTTACTTTGGAATTTACTTTACGCGAGATTTTTGTATTTACAAAAAGAACTTTTACCTCACGTAGATATACGCTTAATTCTTCATGGGATAAACCTCGCGCAAAATATCTTTTATCACATTTTGATACTTTTTTTACGTATAAATCCCACGTGAGTTTCGTGCGGAAAACTATATAACAATATTTACGTGTGATTTTGGATACATAACTTTGAAACTTAATTTACGTGAAGTTTTTGTGCTTACAAAAAGAATCCTTATTCACGTATATATACTCTAAATCCTCCATAAAATAAATCTTACGCGAGATATCTTTTATAAAGGTTTGATACTTTTTTGACGTTGAAATTGGTTTATTGGGTATAAACATAATTCTCACGTGGGATTCGTGCGGAAACTATATATAACAATATTCACGTGAGATTTGGTTATATGACTTCGAAATTTACTATACGTGAGATTTTTGCATTTACAAAAAGAATCTTTAACTCACGTAGGTATAAGCTTAATTCTTCATAGGATAAACCTCGCGCGAGATATCTGTTTTCAAATATTAAAAACTTTTTTGACGTTAAAATTCATTTATTTTTCTACAAATATAAATCCCACGTGGGTTTCGTTCGGAAAACTATATAACAATATTTACGTGTGATTTTGGATGTATAACTTTGAAACATAATTTACGTGAGGTATTTACAAAAAGAATCCTTAACCAACGTAGATATATCTCCCTTAGAATAGGTTTAATGCTTAGGTTAGGTTATGAATATCTACGCGAGATTTTCACTACGCAGTTTGGAAACCTAACACGGGTAAGGTTTTTGTATTACAAAAAAAAATTATCTCCCTTAGATATAGGTTTAATGCTTAGGTTAGGTTAGGTTAGGTTAGGTTAATCTTACGCGAGATATCGTTTACAAAATTTTGATATTTATTTGACATGAAAATTTGATTTTATTATTCGTAAACAGTTTTCACGCGGGTTTCGTGCGTGTGATTTTCTTTATTTTAGTAAGAAACTTAACCTACGTGAGGTATTTCTTCTTTTTCGTACTATAATATCAAGAACGAGTCTAATAGCACGTCACCCACGAGCGTAGGACGCGTTTCTAGTATCCGCGGGAGGCAAAAACGTACTCTACGACCAATTTTTAAGGGCTATAAAGTTAACCTACGTTTTTTAAATTTTGCGTATTTTTTGTGTGTTTTTTTTCTAATTGGAACAAAACCTACGTGTTTTTCGGCAATTTTTGCGTATAAAATGTCGTTTCGTATAGTTACAGTTATGACGAAAAACAGTTTTTTTACGCAAAAATGTAGAAAAAGAGTTAAAAAGCATGCGAAAAAGAGTTAAAAACCAATTTTGCGTAGAAAAGAACGTCAGTGAACTTAGGTTAGGTTAGGTTAGGTTAGGTTAGGTTAGGTTAGGTTAGGTTAGGTTAGGTTAGGTTAGGTTAGGTTAGGTTAGGTTAGGTTAGGTTAGGTTAGGTTAGGTTAGGTTAGGTTAGGTTAGGTTAGGTTAGGTTAGGTTAGGTTAGGTTAGGTTAGGTAAGTTCACCTGACTAAAATATACGAAAAACACTCTTTTTACACGCAAACGGAACAAATCCTACGTAATATTTTGACTGGTTCGGTTAAAACGTATAGTTTGTGTTTTTCTTCGAATTCACCAAAATTCACGAGCGATAAATTCTACGTAGGTTTTGTGTTTTTTGTCTTTCGACATTTTTTATACGCGTGCTAAACCGAATCTCACGTGAAAATTTCATTAATCTATGCCAACGTATAGTTTTCCTTAAAAAAGTCACTTTTCTTACAATAATAAATAAAATTCGTGTAATTTTCCTATTTTTCGTAGGAAACTCGCGGTTTTGTTAAAAAGGAAACGATTCTCACGCGCATTTAAACGAACCCCACGTGAAAATTATTTACGGAAAAACGATAACCTCACGTGAGAATTTCCATTGAGTGTTTGGTTGATTTTTATACGCCAAAAAAGGAAAACCTCACGTGAAAATTTCATTAATCTATGCCAACGTATAGTTTTCCTTAAAAAAGTCACTTTTCTTACGATAAAAAAGAAAATTCGTGTAATTTTCCTTTTTTTCGTAGGAAATTCGCAGTTTTGTTAAAAACGAAACGATTCTCACGCGCATTTAAACGAACCCCACGTGAAAATTATTTGCGAAAAAACGAAAACCTCGCGTGAGATTTTCCATTGAGTATTTGGTTGATTTTTATATGCCAAAAAAGGAAAACCTCACGTGAAAATTTCCTTAATCTATGCCAACGTATAGTTTTCCTTAAAAAAAACTTTTCTTACGATAAAAAATAAAATTCGTGTAATTTTCCTATTTTTCGTAGGAAATTCGCAGTTTTGTTAAAAACGAAACGATTCTCACGAGCATTTAAACGAACCCCACGTGGAAATTATTTGCGGAAAAACGAAAACCTCGCGTGAGATTTTCCATTGAGTCCTCGGAGAATTTTTATACGCCAAAGAATTAAAACCTCGCGTGGAAATTTCATTAATTTACTTCAACGTATAGTTTTCCTTAAAAAAAACACTTTTTCTACGATAAAATATAAAATTCGTGTAAAATTCCTATTTTTCGTGCGAAACTCGCGGTTTTGTTAAAAATTAAAGAAACGATTCTCGCGCGCATTAAAACAAACCCCACGTGGAAATTATTTGCGAAAAAACGAAAACCTCGCGTGAGATTTTCCATCGAGTCCTCGGAGAATTTTTATACGCTAAAGAATTAAAACCTCGCGTGGAAATTTCATTAATTTACCTTAACGTATAGTTTTCCTTAAAAAAAACACTTTTTTTACGATAAAATATAAAATTCGTTTAAAATTCCTATATTTCGTACGAAACTCGCGTTTTTTTTAAAAAAATAAAGAAACAATTCTCTCGCGCCTTAAACCAAATCTCGCGTGGAATATTTGCTAAAAAAACGAAAACCTCGCGTGAGATTTCCCATCGAGTCTTCGGTGGACTTTTAAACGCCAAAAAAGAAAACCCTCGCGTGGAATATTCCATAATTTACCTCATCGTATAGTTTTCCTTAAAAAAACACTTTTTCTACGGTAAAATAAAAAATTCGTGTAAAAATTCTTATTTTTCATACGAAACTCGCGGTTTTGTTAAAAAAAAAAGAAACGATTCTCGCCCGCCTTAAAACAAACCCCACGTGGAGATTATTTGCGAAAAAACGAAAACCCCGCGTGAGATTTTCCATCGAGTCCTCAGTGAATTTTTATACGCCAAAGAATTAAAACCTTGCGTGGAAATTTCATTAATTTACCTCAACGTATTTCCTTACAAAAAATCACTTTTTCTACGATAAAATATAAAATTCGTGTAAAATTCCTGTTCTTCGTACGAAACTCGCGGTGTTGTTAAAAAGAAACGATTCTCGCGCGCATTAAAACGAAATCGGGGTGGAAATTATTATTTTTGAAAAAACGAAAACCAAGCGTGAGGTTTCATTCGAGTCCTCGGGTGAATTTGTAACGGCACAAAAGGAAAACCTCACGTGGTAATTTCACCGGTTTAATCGAACTTCTAGTTTTTCCCTCTAAAAATCACTTTTTTTAACGATGTAATAAAACACTCGCGTAATATTTCTTTTTTTTGTACGAAACTTGCGATTTTGTTAAAAGAGAAACGATTTTCACGCTCATTAAAACAAACCCTTCGTAGAAATTATTTGAGATAAAAAGAAAATCTCGCGTAAGATAAAAATCACGTGATATTTAAGTACAACGTGCGGTTTATGTTAAAAAGAAAACAAATCTCACGGATATTAAAACAAAACCCACGTGAAAATATGAATGTAAATCTTGATATGCTTTTTTTGTGTAATTGAATCAAATAAAGACATCAAAAAATACTTCACGGTGCGATTAGGTAGAAATGAAACTAAATTGAACTCAAAAATTTATTATCTGCTTAAAAATATTTTTTATGCATCGAATATAAATTATCACCATAGCTTTACCAAATTTATTTATGAAATCATGATAACAAATACAAGTGTTCGCGTGCAAACATACATATATAGTGAATGATTCATTTGTATTAAATAATATTCCAACGCCAATTCATTGCTTCATTTTCTCCCACAACCTTTCAATAACGTTTCTTAGGAGGGTTGATTAAGAAAGGTTTTAAACGGCAATTTTGCTTCTTCTTCGCTCGCGAAGACGCAGATGTCCACGCAACACCCCCAGGCGATCTGTGAATGTTTTCCCCGATGCACTTCCCTCTAAAAGTTCAAACACCATAGGATCAAGAGGGGGATCGCATCGAACTAACGATCATCTTAACGAACGAGCAAATGGCAAGAGAGGCTATTTACTGAGAAGCGTTCATTTAACGCCTGCGGAACGACGAAAAAAAATGGAAAGCTTGAACAGATCTAAGCGAGTTCTTGAAGAAGAAAATGATAGACTCACGTATAAAGTAAAGAAATTTAAAGAAATTATTTTGAGCAAATCGAAGTTAAATGAATTTTTGAAAGAACTAAAAAAAATGGAGGCGATGGAGCATGAGTCAAACATCGTCGAGAGTCAAAAATCGTCAAGACGTTTTGCATAGTTTCTCAGGAGAATTTTTTTTCTTCAATCCCATATTTTGAGATACTGTAAAACTTTCGGATTAGTGTCAAATTTGTTTAACATATATACGTATATCAGATATATTTGAATCTCAATTAAATAAAATGCACATATCTACTAGTTTTTCATTTTATGTTTCAAAAGGTCTAAAAGATTGAAAAACGTTGATGAACGTTTATCTTTTTTTTTATCAATTTTTTTTATTTTTGTTTTTGTATTTTTAATTATTTCAAAAACAATTTAGACCTGTTAAATCTGTTTATAATTAAATATAGAAACGTTTCTAATTTTCAAATTTTACTTCGCGAGAGGATTCATTAATAAAGAAAAAGGAAATTGAAGAACGAGTAATATATTTTCAAAGTTTCTATCAAAATAATTTAAATTGATAAAAATATTAAAGTGACCTTTCGAAGAGAACCCAAAAACGATAAAATACATTCTTAGGTAAAGAATAAGTTCATATATATATATATATATATATATATATATATATATATATATATATATATATATATTATATTAAATAATGACTTATACGTATTTTAGGAATTCGCAAAGCACATTTTTTTAATAATATATATATTGTATTAAATAATGACTCATACGTATTTTAGGAATTCGCAAAGCACAATTTTTTTATAGAAAAATTATTTATATTTTTTTGATTAATCAAATAAAACAATAAATATACAATAATTGTTTATTTATCGCGGAATCCCTGACTCGACTCAGCAGTGTGACGTGTTGCCCTTAGTAGGCGAAAAAAAAGTATATAAGGAACTTCTCCACGATTCGGATATCATGGTAATTGCAGAAGCGGGCGGATATCATCTGTGATCCATTTTGCGCGTTTTCAGTGATGAGCGACCTGAGATATTTAAAGCGCTTTACGCCCATTTTGGCTTCTTGAAGAGACATTTCACGTGTGGTGATCGCAATGCACATTTTGAAGATAAACGTTTACAACGTCAGCGTAGATGGAAAACAATATTCTATTTTGAAATTGGAAAATCCCAAATTTTTCGACAAGGCAACGTGTCGCTTCAAAGAGATCGTTTTAGATGGCACTGATTACAATAAGTACATCATCGCGACTCCGAAGGTGTTTCTCCGCCCGCCGTTGTACGATCATCGAAACAAAAACTTTGTTATGGACGAATCTCGCGAAATGATTACAACGACCGAGGAATACATCTTTTACGAAGCCAGTCCATTATTGATCGAATGTTTTCTGGAAATGACGCTCTCTATATCCGGAATTCTTTACGATTTAGACCTTAAATACGTCGTTAAAAATACTATAAGCATCGACGTGCTAAAGAAAATGTGTTTACGATGGAAATTACACTCGGAAATCAATCTAGAAAAAATTAAGGGTGACTCAGTGGCCCTAGACAACGAGAAACGCAAAATAAAACATTGCGTTCAAGTGATGAAGACGCTAATGAAAGAAGGATTTAAAGTTCTTTGCTCGGAGAACATCGATTTGAAAAAACCACAGATGGAGTTCGACTTAGCTCGATACGACCTAAAGAGACGAGCCTTTTTTCTCCGGGAGTTCGTAGAATCCCTACCGGAACTAGTGGGGAAATTCCCGAAAATCGAAATTCCCACGCAAATAAAGATGGCCAAATTCTTGTTACCTTCCTCGGTTAATCATTTGGACGAGTGGACAACCGAGAAAGAATTGAAAAGGCTATCGCAACGCATGGAAACCGTACCCTATAACTACAGAAACGACGAAATCAGAAGATGCCAAGATGATTTCACTGCGGACGAAGTAAAACGGGTCTTGGAAGTCGTACAATCCGAAAGAGCTGAAATAGAAAATTTCCTACTGAAAGAAGAATTGGATAAAAACTCGTGCCTAGTGACGCATGATTCCTTGATAGAAAACCTCATGAGTGAATACTTATGGGAACTTTTAAGTAGGGATAAATTCGCCTTCCTTACCTTTTTTCCCGTCACTGGATATCCGATATTAGCCGAAATAAACAAAACCTCGCAATCGAATCCTTGGAAGCTAATCGCGACATTGGAAGACCGGAGAAATCTCTTCTGGAGAGTGAGCCAAACGGTGTTGAGTACTCAGGCGGATAAAATGGTGTTCGGAGAAGGCGGGAAGGGAAACCCGACGCTTTCGGAATTGGACGCGCAAACGAAATTTAACGCCGTTATTCCACTATTCACGCCGGAATTAGTGGGCGCAGGAGATTGCATCCTGCAGACGGACGTTTTCGTCGACCTGTTTTGCTTTTGCGTTTTCAGAAACCCTCACCTCTTCGATAAAGTCGCTCACTTAGCGGCGTTGATATTCCTATATATTAAGTTCAAAATTCTCAAGAGACCACGGCCCGATTTTTCTCGGGACGTATTGAAATGCATACGCGCGACAGCCTCCATTTACATGGATTGGGAAATCTTCAAGAGCTACAAAAATCTCCTATTGACAGATCCCCAGTTGGCGGTGAGTGGCAGCTACTACAGCAAATACGATGCGTTTAAAATCAAGAGGCGTTTTTCAGAAAATTTAAACAAACCGCTATTTTTCCTTGATTATGACCTCGACCAGTTTTCAGAAAATATGAGAGCTCGAATTTTCGTAATATTACAACGTGAAATGATTTTTCGGTTCTTCTGTAAGTTGAACTATAAGAACAGCTACGGGGATATTTTAATACACATCTTCACGCCAATCGACGACCAGGCTCTCTCTACGGACGCCTTTTTGGAAACACTAAAAACTAAATCAAAGCCCGTTGTCGAAACGATCACTGCGGACTACCTCAACAATCATCATCGTTGGAAGGACGCTGTAACGAAAGACGAGCTGAAGAGTTTCTGCGATGAACATTTGGAGAATCTCGAAGTTACCTCGCATTTCAACGGCCGCTTGTTGAGAACTTGCAGAGATAAGGAAAACGTCGGCGATTTCACATTAGAGGACCTCGAGAAAATGGCACGAGAAGAATACGGTTTATCGAAAGAAACCGTCGATGATATTTTCAGTTACAGGAGGATGTTCTGCGACACAGTCGAAAGCTTATTGAGCCTAAAATGTCCCATACCAGGTTGGACGTTCCCCAACAATCTCTATCGGTACAGATGCGCTAGGCGACAACTAGCTATTCAACTTCTTAAGGAAACGAAAAAGGACATCACCGATAGAGTGCTGAAACGCTTTAACCTATAGCCCGATCGCTATTGATGATCTTTAGACAACAACTCCCCCCCAACCTCCTGATTTCCTAGTTGGTCAGTCTGTATTGGTGCATAGCACTTCTAGAAGAGAAGCGCCGGGAGTGATTTAAAGGCAGACATTTTTCGCGTGGTGCAGTAGTGAGAGGAAAAGGGGTTCTCTTCTACTTAAAAAAATAATATTGGTAATATAATACGAGCGTATTAAATTAGTGTGTGATTAATGTTATTTATTCATCTTAATATATTAATAATAGTAATAAAATTTATATATGAAGCTTTTTAATTTCTTATATCTGAGCCACAATAAAAAAAATTAATAATTTAAATAATAAGTGTTCGTAATAAAGAATTTTTGTTACATACTTTTTTATTCGTAAATATTACCATCGATGCATGGCGACTCGTTGGCACCTGCAAATCCCACACCTTGATATATTTTAATGAAGAACAAGTTACCGTTGACTCGTCACTTTTGCTTCAGTAGCAGAGGAAAAAGTAATCCTTACCCAGATAGAAGATCGCACACGGCGATTTTATATCTCGGTAAGGATCGCTACTGCAATTTTCACAAATACTCTTCGCAGATGAAACCGGTCTGGTCTTGAGGGCCGTTTTTGGGCACTTTTGGCGATGTTGACAAAATCATAGTGACCCGCGTCTTAGAAAACAGGGCTGTTTATTTTTAATAATCAATTGATGATAATAATAATAATAATAATAATAATAATAATAATAATAATAATAATAATAATAATAATAATAATAATAATAATAATAATAATAATAATAATAATAATAATAATAATAATAATAATAATAATAATAATAATAATAATAATAATAATAATAATGATAATAATAATAATTTGTGACAAAGCCATGTTCCCCATCTTATCTAGGGTAAAATATATGGAAGTGCGTCCCGAAATGTCACTATGTAACAACGACGTTTCCGAGAGAAAATGGTGTCGTGGGTTTTTTTTAATTTTTTTTGTTAAGTTATGTCTAAAAATTATTTATCGAAGAAAATTGAATTTAAGGGAGACTAAACTATAAAAAAATAATAATAATATATAGAGTACACTTTAAAAAATAACTTAAAAAAATCTTAAGGGTACCCCCTCGCGCTTCGATAGGGGCACGAAATAACGTTACTTTTTACTTCTCGGGAGATGGTGCAAAATAAATTTTGCGTTTCTTAAGCGAGTTTTTTTTTCGAGGGAAACCGAAAATAATAATTACGGTATCTAAATCTATAAAAAATTGGTATTTAGGTACTTACATATTGTATGTTATTGTAAAATTGTTGCAAGAAAACAAGCCTCAAAAACACCAATTTCCACCTAGACCAAAAAAAAAGGCAATTTTTGGAAATTTTTAATTTTTTGTTCATTATCGTTTAAAATAAAAACTCTGGAGGCGCATATAAAAATAAGTTGATATTTAGAGTTGGGAGGCCCAGCACTACTCTGTGACCGGGTGCACACCCCACTAGAAAAGAAATTTTGTTTTTTTTCGGGGGCGGAAACCGAAAACTTTAATAACTCAGGAATAATTTGAGATATCGTAAAACTAAAATCAGTTGTAGGGTCCTTAGGTACTCCTTACTAGTTTGCGGGGGTACGGGGGGTTCCTGGGACAAGTTTTAAAATTTCATGATAAAAACCTTAAGTGTTCCCCCTTTGCGTAAGGTGCTTACACAAAAAACAGTTCCCTTTATTATGGATTTGTGCCAAAAATTTAAATTGATTGTTCCCTTTAGAAATTTTTTCCATCAGAAATAAAAAAAAAACACGGAATTTAGGCCGTAAACTAGCATGCCTCCTTACAGTAGTAGGTCATACTTACGCTGATTCCACGAATGTTATTAGTTTTCTTGTAGCTATCGTAGTTTTCGAGAAAAAAAATAAAATATCCCAAAAAATTTCAAAAATTTTTTTTTTCATTTTTAGAACAATTTTCTTACGCTGATTCCACGAATGTTATTAGTTTTCTTGTAGCTATCGTAGTTTTTGAGAAAAAAAATACAAAAAATCAAAAAAATTTTTTTGCCATTTTTAGAACAATTATCTTACGCTGATTCCACGAATGTTATTTGTTTTCTTGTAGCTATCGTAGTTTTTGAGAAAAAAAATAAAATAGCCCAAAAATCAAAAAAAAATTTTTGCCATTTTTAGAACAATTTTCTTACGCTGATTCCACGAATGTTTCGAAGGGAACTGATATAAGTCGAATGTCTAAGTATAAGTCGAAGGTCTAAGTGCTAAAATCTAAATCTTCTCAAAGAAAATAATACACAAAAATTTTTAAGTCCAAATTATTTTTCGGAATTTGCACTTAGACCTTCGACTTATATCAGTTCCCGATCAGGCGTCACTATATGACGTCATAATCGGATTGAAGGTAGTTTTAGCTTAGGTAACTGGTATTTGAAAGCGTTCAGCCGCTTTTGCGATTCCCGTAAGGCGACACTATACTATAGTGACGTTTCGAAGGGAACCGAAAAACGATCTAACTTGATCGCGCAACACCTTTTAAGGTATAAACTATCACTTCAACCCCATATAGTGACGTCTCAACGGGAACTGATATAAGTCAAAGGTCTAAGTGTGAAAATCTTAAAAATCACAGAGAAAATAATTTCCCAAAAAATTTTAAGTCGAAATTATTTTTCGGAATTTGCACTTAGACTTTCGACTTATATTAGTTCAACAAACAAACGAACGAACAGTCAGAGATATAAGTCGAAGGTCTAAGTGCTAAGTCGAAGGTCTAAGTGCTAAGTCGAAGGTCTAAGTGCTAAGTCGAAGGTCTAAGTGCTAAGTCGAAGGTCTAAGTGCTAAGTCGAAGGTCTAAGTGCTAAGTCGAAGGACTAAGTGAGTCGAAAGTCTAAGTGATAAGTCGAAGGTCTAAGTGCTAAGTCGAAGGTCTAAGTGCTAAGTCGAAGGTCTAAGTGCTAAGTCGAAGGTCTAAGTGCTAAGTCGAAGGTCTAAGTGCTAAGTCGAAGGTCTAAGTGCTAAGTCGAAGGTCTAAGTATAAGTCGAAGGTCTAAGTGCTAAAATCTAAAATTTCTCAAAGAAAATATTACACAAAAATTTTTAAGTCCGAATTATTTTGAATTTGCACTTAGACCTTCGACTTATATCAGTTCCCGATCAGGCGTCACTATATGACGTCATAATCGGATTGAAGGTAGTTTTAGCTTAGGTAACTGGTATTTGAAATCGCCGCTTTTTTGATTCCCGTAAGGCGACACTATACTATAGTGACGTTTCGAAGGGAACCGAAAAACGATCTAACTTGATCGCGCAACACCTTTTAAGGTATAAACTATCACTTCAACCCCATATAGTGACGTCTCAACGGGAACTGATATTAGTCAAAGGTCTAAGTGTGAAAATCTAAAAAATCACAGAGAAAATAATTTCCCAAAAAATTTTAAGTCGAAATTATTTTTCGGAATTTGCACTTAGACTTTCGACTTATATTAGTTCAACAAACAAACGAACGAACAGTCAGAGATATAAGTCGAAGGTCTAAGTGCTAAGTCGAAGGTCTAAGTGCTAAGTCGAAGGTCTAAGTGCTAAGTTGAAGGTCTAAGTGCTAAGTTGAAAGTCTAAGTGCTAAGTCGAAGGTCTAAGTGCTAAGTCGAAGGTCTAAGTATAAGTCGAAGGTCTAAGTGCTAAGTCGAAGGTCTAAGTATAAGTCGAAGGTCTAAGTGCTAAGTCGAAGGTCTAAGTATAAGTCGAAGGTCTAAGTGCTAAGTCGAAGGTCTAAGTGCTAAGTCGAAGGTCTAAGTATAAGTCGAAGGTCTAAGTGCTAAAATCTTAAATTTCTCAAAGAAAATAATACACAAAATTTTTTTAAGTCAAAATTTTTTTTCGGAATTTGCACTTAGACCTTCGACTTATATCAGTTCCCGATCAGGCGTCACTATATGACGTCATAATCGGATTGAAGGTAGTTTTAGCTTAGGTAACTGGTATTTGAAAGCGTTCAGCCGCTTTTGCGATTCCCGTAAGGCGACACTATACTATAGTGACGTTTCGAAGGGAACCGAAAAACGATCTAACTTGATCGCGCAACACCTTTTAAGGTATAAACTATCACTTCAGCCCCATATAGTGACGTCTCAACGGGAACTGATATAAGTCAAAGGTCTAAGTGTGAAAATCTAAAAAATCACAGAGAAAATAATTTCCCAAAAAATTTTAAGTCGAAATTATTTTTCGGAATTTGCACTTAGACTTTCGACTTATATTAGTTCAACAAACAAACGAACGAACAGTCAGAGATATAAGTCGAAGGTCTAAGTGCAAAAAACTCGAAAACTACGATAGCTACAAGAAAACTAATAACATTCGTGGAATCAGCGTAAGATATTTGTTCTAAAAATGGAAAAAATTTTGATTTTTTTGGTTATTTATTTACGTCTAAGTGCTAAGTCGAAGGTCTAAGTATAAGTCGAAGGTCTAAGTATAAGTCGAAGGTCTAAGTGCTAAGTCGAAGGTCTAAGTGCTAAGTCGAAGGTCTAAGTGCTAAGTCGAAGGTCTAAGTGCTAAGTCGAAGGTCTAAGTGCTAAGTCGAAGGTCTAAGTGCTAAGTCGAAGGTCTAAGTGCTAAGTCGAAGGTTTAAGTGCTAAGTCGAAGGTCTAAGTGCTAAGTCGAAGGTCTAAGTGCTAAGTCGAAGGTCTAAGTATAAGTCGAAGGTCTAAGTGCTAAAATCTAAAATTTCTCAAAGAAAATAATACACAAAATTTTTTAAGTCCAAATTATTTTTCGGAATTTGCACTTAGACCTTCGACTTATATCAGTTCCCGATCAGGCGTCACTATATGACGTCATAATCGGATTGAAGATAGTTTTAGCTTAGGTAACTGGTATTTGAAAGCGTTCAGCCGCTTTTGCGATTCCCGTAAGGCGACACTATACTATAGTGACGTTTCGAAGGGAACCGAAAAACGATCTAACTTGATCGCGCAACACCTTTTAAGGTATAAACTATCACTTCAACCCCATATAGTGACGTCTCAACGGGAACTGATATAAGTCAAAGGTCTAAGTGTGAAATCTAAAAAATCACAGAGAAAATAATTTCCCAAAAATTTAAGTCGAAAATATTTTTCGGAATTTGCACTTAGACTTTCGACTTAGCACTTAGTCAACAAGAAAACTAATAACATTCGTGGAATCAGCGTAGGATATTTGTTCTAAAAATGGAAAAAAAAATTTTTTGATTTTTTTGGTTATTTATTTTTTTTTCTCGAAAACTACGATAGCTACAAAAAAAATAATAACCTTTTTGGAATCAGCGTAAGAAATTTGTTTTAAAAATGGAAAAAAATAGTTTCCTTGTAGCTATCGTAGTTTTCGAGAAAAAAAATAAAATACCCCCAAAAAATCAAAAAAAATTTTTTGCCATTTTCCGAACAATTATCTTACGCTGATTCCACGAATGTTATTAGTTTTCTTGTAGCTATCGTAGTTTTCGAGAAAAAAAATAAAATAGCCCCAAAAAATCAAAAATTTTTCCATTTTTTTGAACAATTTTCTTACGCTGATTCCAAGAATGTTAGTTTTTTGTAGCTGGCGTAGTTTTCGAGAAAAATAAAATATCCAAAAAAAATCAAATTTTTTTTTCATTTTTAGAACAATTTTCTTACGCTGATTCCACGAATGTTATTAGTTTCCTTTTTAGTGTAGCTATCGTAGTTTTTGAGAAAAATAATAAAACAAAAATCAAAAAAAATTTTTGCCATTTTCAGAACAATTTTCTTACGCTGATTCACGAATGTTATTAGTTTTCTTGTAGCTACCGTAGTTTTCGAGAAAAAAAAAAGAACCTAAAAATTCAAAAAAAATTTTTTTCATTTTCAAAACAATTTTCTTACGCTGATTCCACGATTGTTATTAGTTTTCTTGTAAATCATCGTGTTTTCTGAGAAAATAAAATAGCCCCAAAATCAAAAAAAATTTTTGGCCATTTTTAGAACAATTCCTTCTGGCGCTGACCCACGAATGTTAAGGTTTTCTTGTAGCTAATGTAGTTTTCGAGAAAAAATAGCCCCAAAATCAAAAAAAAATTTGTTGCCCTTTTAGAACAATTATCTACGCTGATTCCACGAATGTTATTTGTTTTCTGTAGCTATCGTAGTTTTTGAGAAAAATAATAAAATAGCCCCAAAAAAAAAATTTTTTTCCATTTTTTGAACAATTTTCTTACACGCTGATTCCACGAATGTTATTAGTTTTCTTGTGTTGTAGCTATCGTAGTTTTTATCGTAGTTATTTATTTAATTTTTTTAAAAATCATTTAGTTTAGTTACCTCTAAAAATTAATTAACATAGAAAACGAATTTAAGGGTGACTAAATTAAAAAAATTAAATAAATGCGCGAATGAATAACGGTAAAGCTAAAGTGTTATATATATATATATTATGTTAGAGTATATGCAAGGTATATATATATATATATATATATATTATATATATAAGTTATATACATATATATTATATATATATAGTATATATATATATATATATATATATTATGAGCAGCATATATATATATATATATATATATATATATATATATATATATATATATATATATATATATATATATATATATATATATATATATATATATATATATATATCATGGCCATATAGGGGGCTCGGCTCGAGCCCCCTAAAAAGGAGTTTACCCTTTTAAGGGGGCTCGCTATATTACGGGACGAAGGGGGGGACGTTATCGGGTGACGCTTTTGTATAAACCATCGTTAAACCCGATATAGTGACGTTTCGAAGGGAACTGATTTAAGTCGAAGGTCTAAGTATAAGTCGAAGGTTTAAGTGCTAAGTCGAAGGTCTAAGTGCTAAGTCGAAGGTCTAAGTGCTAAGTCGAAGGTCTAAGTGCTACGTCGAACTAAGTGCCAAGTCGAAGGTCTAAGTGCTAAGTCGAAGGTCTAAGTGCTAAGTCGAAGGTCTAAGTGCTAAGTCGAAGGTCTAAGTGCTAAGTCGAAGGTCTAAGTGATAAGTCGAAGGTCTAAGTATAAGTCGAAGGTCTAAGTGCTAAGTCGAAGGTCTAAGTATAAGTCGAAGGTCTAAGTGCTAAAATCTAAAATTTCTCAAAGAAAATATTACACAAAATTTTTTAAGTCCAAATTATTTTTCGGAATTTGCACTTAGACCTTCGACTTATATCAGTTCCCGATCAGGCGTCACTATATGACGTCATAATCGGATTGAAGATAGTTTTAGCTTAGGTAACTGGTATTTGAAAGCGTTCAGCCGCTTTTGCGATTCCCGTAAGGCGACACTATACTATAGTGACGTTTCGAAGGGAAATGATATAGGATCTAACTTGATCGCGCAACACCTTTAAGGTATAAACTATCACTTCAACCCCATATAGTGACGTCTCAACGGGAAACCGAAATAAGTCAAAGGTCTGCGTGAAAATTCAAAAATCACAGAGGCCACTTCTCCCAAAAAAAATTTTAAGTCGAAATTATTTGAATTTGCACTTAGACTTTCGACTTATATTAGTTCAACAAACAAACGAACGAACAGTCAGAGATATAAGTCGAAGGTCTAAGTGCAAAAAACTCGAAAACTACGATAGCTACAAGAAAACTAATAACATTCGTGGAATCAGCGTAAGATATTTGTTTTTTTGGTTATTTATTTTTTTTTCTCGAAAACTACGATAGCTACAAAAAAAATAATAACCTTTTTGGAATCAGCGTAAGAAATTTGTTTTAAAAATGGAAAAACAATAGTTTCCTTGTACCTATCGTAGTTTTCGAGAAAATAACGATGGTCTAAGTATAAGTCGAAGGTCTAAGTGCTAAGTCGAAGGTCTAAGTGCTAAGTCGAAGGTCTAAGTATAAGTCGAAGGTCTAAGTGCTAAGTCGAAGGTCTAAGTGCTAAGTCGAAGGTCTAAGTGTTAAGTCGAAGGTCTAAGTGTTAAGTCGAAGGTCTAAGTGCTAAGTCGAAGGTCTAAGTGCTAAGTCGAAGGTCTAAGTGCTAAGTCAAAGGTCTAAGTGATAAGTCGAAGGTCTAAGTGCTAAGTCGAAGGTCTAAGTGCTAAGTCGAAGGTCTAAGTGATAAGTCGAAGGTCTAAGTATAAGTCGAAGGTCTAAGTGCTAAGTCGAAGGTCTAAGTATAAGTCGAAGGTCTAAGTGCTAAAATCTAAAATTTCTCAAAGAAAATATTACACAAAATTTTTTAAGTCCAAATTATTTTTCGGAATTTGCACTTAGACCTTCGACTTATATCAGTTCCCGATCAGGCGTCACTATATGACGTCATAATCGGATTGAAGATAGTTTTAGCTTAGGTAACTGGTATTTGAAAGCGTTCAGCCGCTTTTGCGATTCCCGTAAGGCGACACTATACTATAGTGACGTTTCGAAGGGAACCGAAAAACGATCTAACTTGATCGCGCAACACCTTTTAAGGTATAAACTATCACTTCAACCCCATATAGTGACGTCTCAACGGGAACTGATATAAGTCAAAGGTCTAAGTGTGAAAATCTAAAAAATCACAGAGAAAATAATTTCCCAAAAAATTTTAAGTCGAAATTATTTTTCGGAATTTGCACTTAGACTTTCGACTTATATTAGTTCAACAAACAAACGAACGAACAGTCAGAGATATAAGTCGAAGGTCTAAGTGCTAAGTCGAAGGTCTAAGTGCTAAGTCGAAGGTCTAAGTGCTAAGTCGAAGGTCTAAGTATAAGTCGAAGGTCTAAGTATAAGTCGAACGTCTAAGTGCTAAGTCGAAGGTCTAAGTGCTAAGTCGAAGGTCTAAGTGCTAAGTCGCTGTCTAGTGCTAAGTGGAAGGTCTAAGTGCTAAGTCGAAGGGGTCTAAGTGCTAAGTCGAAGGTCTATGTATAAGTCGAAGGTCTAAGTGATAAGTCGAAGGTCTAAGTGCTAAGTCGAAGGTCTAAGTGCTAAGTCGAAGGTCTAAGTGATAAGTCGAAGGTCTAAGTTATAAGTCGAAGGTCTAAGTGCTAAGTCGAAGGTCTAAGTATAAGTCGAAGGTCTAAGTGCTAAAATCTAAAATTTCTCAAAGAAAATATTACACAAAATTTTTTAAGTCCAAATTATTTTTCGGAATTTGCACTTAGACCTTCGACTTATATCAGTTCCCGATCAGGCGTCACTATATGACGTCATAATCGGATTGAAGATAGTTTTAGCTTAGGTAACTGGTATTTGAAAGCGTTCAGCCGCTTTTGCGATTCCCGTAAGGCGACACTATACTATAGTGACGTTTCGAAGGGAACCGAAAAACGATCTAACTTGATCGCGCAACACCTTTTAAGGTATAAACTATCACTTCAACCCCATATAGTGACGTCTCAACGGGAACTGATATAAGTCAAAGGTCTAAGTGTGAAAATCTAAAAAATCACAGAGAAAATAATTTCCAAAAAAATTTTAAGTCGAAATTATTTTTCGGAATTTGCACTTAGACCTTCGACTTATATTAGTTCAACAAACAAACGAACGAACAGTCAGAGATATAAGTCGAAGGTCTAAGTGCAAAAAACTCGAAAACTACGATAGCTACAAGAAAACTAATAACATTCGTGGAATCAGCGTAAGATATTTGTTCTAAAAATGGAAAAAAAAATTTTTTTGATTTTTTTGGTTATTTATTTACGTCTAAGTGCTAAGTCGAAGGTCTAAGTATAAGTCGAAGGTCTAAGTATAAGTCGAACGTCTAAGTGCTAAGTCGAAGGTCTAAGTGTTAAGTCGAAGGTCTAAGTGTTAAGTCGAAGGTCTAAGTGCTAAGTCGAAGGTCTAAGTGCTAAGTCGAAGGTCTAAGTGCTAAGTCGAAGGTCTAAGTGCTAAGTCGAAGGTCTAAGTGATAAGTCGAAGGTCTAAGTGCTAAGTCGAAGGTCTAAGTGCTAAGTCGAAGGTCTAAGTGATAAGTCGAAGGTCTAAGTGCTAAGTCGAAGGTCTAAGTATAAGTCGAAGGTCTAAGTGCTAAAATCTAAAATTTCTGAAAGAAAATATTACACAAAATTTTTTAAGTCCAAATTATTTTTCGGAATTTGCACTTAGACCTTCGACTTATATCAGTTCCCGATCAGGCGTCACTATATGACGTCATAATCGGATTGAAGATAGTTTTAGCTTAGGTAACTGGTATTTGAAAGCGTTTAGCCGTGCTTTTGGGTGATCTCGTGCAAGGCTAATACCAGAGTGCCTGCACTGCTCTGTGTGAACCTAGTCCTGATCTGAACTTGATCAACACTTCACATATACCAACCCCACAGTGATCGTCCCTCAACAATGAACAAGCTCAATGTTCCATAATGTAAACTGATAAGAACCATATATATGCACATCTCTGTACTTAACATGAAACATTATTCAGATTCTTTGTGACTTAATTAAAAGTTGAATGAACAAACAAAATCATAACCTAATAAATAAGAGATGAAATGTTTAATGTCTATAACCCTGAACCAATGACAGTTATAAATAAACTATATATAACAATCATGTAGAATTAATGTAAGATATTTGCCCAAAATGAAAATTTTAATATTCTATTTATTATTGTCTACGCCTGCAAGAAGTCGAAGGTCTAAGTATAAGTCGAAGGTCTAAGTATAAGTCGAACGTCTGTGTTAAGTCGAAGGTCTAAGTGTTAAGTCGAAGGTCTAAGTGCAAAAACCGAAGGTCTAAGTGTTAAGTCGAAGGCGTTCAAGTGTTAAGTCACCGAAGGCTCCGCGCGTCGAAGGTCCAAGTGCTAAGTTGAAGGTCTAAGTGCTAAGTCGAAGGTCCAAGGCGGTATGTCAGCTATTCAAGTGTTAAGTCGAAGGTCTAAGTGTAAGTCGAAGGTCTAAGTGTTAAGTCGAAGGTCAGTGCTAAGTCGAAGGTCTAAGTTCTAAGTCGAAGGTAAGTCAAAGGTCTAAGTGATAAGTCGAAGGTCTAAGTGCTAAGTCGAAGGTCTAAGTGCTAAAATCTAAAATTTCTGAAAGAAAATATGTTAGCTACAAAATTAAGTCCAAATGTTTTTGATTTGTATTTTAGAACTGACCATATCAAAGTTCCCGATCAGGCGTCACTATATGACGTCATAATCGGATTGAAGATATTTAGCTTAGGTAACTGGTTTTTGAAAGCGTTCAGCCGCTTTTTCTTGATTCCCGTAAGGCGACACTATACTATAGTGACGTTTCGAAGGGAACCGAAAAACGATCTAACTTGATCGCGCAACACCTTTTAAGGTATAAACTATCACTTCAACCCCATATAGTGACGTCTCAATGGGAACTGATATAAGTCAAAGGTCTAAGCGTGAAAATCTAAAAAATCACAGAGAAAATAATTTCCCAAAAAATTTTAAGTCGAAATTATTTTTCGGAATTTGCACTTAGACTTTCGACTTATATTAGTTCAACAAACAAACGAACGAACAGTCAGAGATATAAGTCGAAGGTCTAAGTGCAAAAATCTAAAACTCATAGCTACATGAAAACTAATAACATTCGTGGAATCAGCGTAAGATATTTGTTCTAAAAATGGAAAAATTTTTTTTTTTTTGGTTATTTATTTTTTCGAAAATACGCCATAGTATTAATAATTTTGAATCAGCGTTAGAAATTTGTTTTAAATGGAAAACAATAGTTACCTTTGTAACCTATCGTAGTTTTCAAGGAGAAATATAAAATAAATAAACTAAAAATCCAAACAAATTTTCATATTTTCTCAGAACAACTATCTTACGTTGATTCCTAATGAGTGTTAGTTTTATTTGTAGCTATCTGAAGTTTTCTGAGAAAAAAATAAATCATCCTTAATTCAATTTTTTTCATTTTTAGAACAATTTTCTTACGCTGATTCCAAGAATGTTAGTTTTCTTGTAGCTATCGTAGGTTTTGAGAAAATATGTGACGTCATAATCGGTTTAATTTAAACATAAATTTTGAATTATGATTTATTCAAGGAATAATGTTTTTTACTAGCTACGATGGGTTTAAATAAATACGATATTCATTATAAAAATTTTTATTCTTAAAATACAAACAAAGTTTCATTATTATATAATTTTTAGAGATCGGAAATTTTTCCATATGTACCAATCAAAAAACCTTTATATAAAAAACAACAACAATTTTTTAATTTATTTTAAAGTTCTCCATTGTATACGTCGAACAGCTTCAAAAATGTTGTTGAGAAATTCATGATTATCAACACGGGAAAAAGCCAAATGAAATGTTATTGGCTTGGTAAGTAGAAATCGTTCTAATAACTTAAAAAAAGAACTCGGTTCAAAAAAATAGATATCGTCTTTCAACCATAATGGACTCTGAAATAAATTTTTTTCTCTTTCGGCCTCGTATTTACGGCTATCGATCGATTCAAGATTAGCTGGCAAACAACCCGTCGGTGAGAGAGTATATTGCTTTATGTTCCACCTAATGATTGAATTTCCGCGCATATCGTTCATAGTCACCATGATCCTTTTGAACAGTTGGTCGATATCTGTTAAGTGCTCCGGATTAAGGCATCTATTAAAGCGCTTAAACGAGCTTCTTCGTCCGTACGCTACGTATCGATCAAAATTAAATTCTATTCCTCCCTTTAAAGAACGAGTAAGGTTCAAAATATTATAAACTTTGCAAACATCGAAACGTTCCCATTTGAAAAATATTACGACCTTTTCCAGTTTTGGAGAGACGCGACAAATATCATATAAGACATCCGAAAAATCGATTTTTAATTCTACCAAATTTTTAAAAACAGCTTTATTTTCAATATCCGATATCATTTCGCAGTTTCCGACTGACGAAGGTATATGATTCTTTATCAGGATTTCTAATTCGGTCAAATTCGGAAAGGCTTCGACGATTTTATTACTCAATGAGCCACAGATGCGATTTTCTTCAAAAATTCTCCATATGTCGTCGTACGACATTCTCAAGATACGCACATTCGGAAATCGGAATGGAGAAAGGGTATCTAAATTTTGGTTTCTTTGAAGGATAGCATTAAATTGACAAACGCTGCGTAAATTCAATTCCAAGGAACCGTCGATCTTTCCAATACTCTTTTGTAATCGGTTTCTAAAAACGTTCGTATCCCAGGAATCGATAATTTTCTTTTCCATTTCACTTAGCCAAGATACACTCGAATGTAAATGGCATATTTGCGCACTGCCCTTCATAGTCTGGCGCATAAAGAGAAAAATAACCGCGTAAATGCCTTTGCACGAGAGACAGAATGGTATTTCGATTTCGTTTCTTTCATCACGATCTTTCGTAAGAAGTTTCCGAAAATTGAGTTCCAACATTTCTAATAATGCTCTATTACCCGCTGCTGCTGCTGCTGCTGCTGCTGCTGCTGCTGCTGCTGCTGCTGCTGCTGCTTCTCCTTCTCCCTCTGAAAATGTTACGCAATTTTCGAATTGCCGCGGGGCTTCTCTGATTTCCCATTCGATCATTCTTCTATTTTCAATTTCAACAACCACTACTAAATTATTTAAATTTTGGTTAAAACAATTGTCGCATTTACTGAAAGTATCTTCCGACATAAAATAGTCGTAGCAGGGAAATAGTTCTTCCTCCGACGAGAAACTGAAAATCAATTCTAGCGTATTTACCCTCGTTTTTGCAGCCAATAATCTTACCCGATCGTCGCTAACAACGGTGGATGGGTGCCTATGGGTTAAACGAATTCCGATTTTTTGTAAATTAAACATCGATGAGATTTCGATAATTTCCTCGATGTCGTTATAATCCACGGTTAACGTAGTTAATTTGTTTAATGAAGGAATAAGAAGCCTCTGCATTTTGCTAGAAAAATCAAATTTGACGATTTTTTTATCTACTCTTAAAAACTCTGAATCGTTTTTGCTAACCGAAGCTTTCGCCGACCGTCTCAAAATAAGAGGGGGGCCCCTTTTCTTACACATTTCGATAAGGTCTAATCCAGACGTCCTCTCGCGGCGACATTTGCACGTTAGTTTTAGTGAGTTTATATTTGGAAATATGATCGAAATATTTTTCATCATCTCCAGAAAGTAGTCGTGGGCAAGACGGTCAGTACCAGTATTAACTATTTCTAGCTTCTCGATGCGAACCAAAGGCCAATATCGTTTTTTTTTCATCGAGTCCGTTAATTTTAAAAAGGTTTCGCACCGATCTAAATAAAAAGTCAAAGCTTTCATACGTTCGTATTCGGTACTCATCGTCCTAATAACTTCGGCGGTTCTGACAGTCGTAGCGGGAACGACATCGGCAAAACTCTCTGCACCCGCGACCATATATTCGGTCACCGCGAGGGTTATCGCTTCGGTCGTCTTGTACGGATTTTTTGTCGCGTTTTCGAGAAAGTCCAGATAGGTCGCCGAGGTTTTTTGGTCGTCGCCCGAGCCGAATAGCGATAATATTGGGTTAAAATTTAATTCCTTCGCTCCGTGTTTTTCGGTCATTCGATTCAGAATCAAATCAAAAAGTAAATGATTCACCGAGGAGGATCTTTTCGAATCCGATCCGCTACTACAGGCAGCATCTTGAAAAGATCGTGTTTCTAAGATGACCGTCATCGCCAGATCTTGCAGATTTTTGACTTTCCGATCCATTTTGAGTTTTTCGTCGTTGTCTATTTCGGGTTTAATAAAAAAAAGGATTAGGTCGCGCAGTATTTTCTTCACCAAAAAACAATCATTCTTTAAATTCTCGGGTGCTGATGTGCCGGGTAGTATTAACGTTTCGCGGTGACGGACGTAACACACGACTCCCTTTTATATTCCAAATATAGAAAAAAATGAATTAATTAAATTTTTTGTTTATCAATGCTTTTTATTTAAAATAAAAAAAAATTAAAATATTTCTAAATGACTGAAAAAAAATTCTGAAATTTTTTTTTAGACTTTTTAAATTAATGCACTTAGACCTACGACGTATATAGAACAATAGCAAATTTTATTCCTTTAAATAAATAAATAAATAAATAAAAAGTCAATAATAATAATACAATTTTTATAGATCAGAAAGTTTTCCATATGCGCTACCGCAAACACAGGCCTATATGAAAAGACATAATAAAATTTCTAAATTTATTTCATCATTTCCGATTGTATGCGTCGGACAGCTTTGAAAATGTTGTTAAGAAAATCATGATTATCGATATAGAAACACACCAAATGAAATGTTTTTGGTTTGGGGTCTAGAAACCGCTCTAATAACTTAAAAAAAGAACTCGGTTCAAAAAAACAGATATCGTCTTTCAACCATAATTGACTCTCGTAGAAATTCTTTTCTCTTTCTTCCTTGTATTTAGGGCTATCGATCGATTCAAGATGATCTGGCAAACGAGCCGCCTCGAAGAGATCGTACTGCTTTATATTCCACCGAATGAGTGAATTCCTGTAAACGTCGTTCATAGTCAACGTAATCGTTTTGAACAGCTGGTCGATATTTATTCTGTGCGCGGGGTTACGGCATTCGTTAAAGTACCTAAAGGTACTTCGTTCAAACGTTACGTAGCGATCAAAATTAAATTCTAATCCTCTTTTTAAAGAACGAGTAAGGTTCAAAAAATTAAAAAGTTTGCAAACGTTGAAACGTTCCCCTCTGAAAAATATTACGACCCTTTCCAGATTTGGAGAGACGCGACAAATATTGAATAAAATATCTGAAAAATCGATTTTTAATTCTACCAAATTTTTTAAAAAGGCTTGGTTTTCATTATCTAATATCATTTCGCAGTTTTCAACGGAGGCATCATGATTTATTCTGATTTCTAAGTCGGTCAAATTCGGAAAAGCTTCGACGATTTTATTACTCAATGAGCCGCAGTTGTGATTTTTTTCAAAAATTCTCCATATTTCGTCGTACGACAACCTCAATATGCGCACATTCGGAAATTGGAATGGAGAAAGGGTATCTAAATTTTCGTTTCTTCGAAGGATAACGTTAAATTGACAAATGCTGCGTAAATTCAATTCCAAGCAACCGTCGATCTTTCTAATACTCTTTCGCAATTGGTTTCTAAAAATATTCGTATCCCAGGAGTCGATTATTTTCTTTTCTAGTTCCCTTCGCCACGATACAGTCGAATGTAAATGACACGTCTGCATACTACCCTCCATAGTCTGGCGCATGAAGAGCAAAATAACCGCGTAAATGCCTTTGCAAGAGAGACAAAATGGTATTTTGATTTCGCTTCTTTCTTCACGACCTTCGGTAGGAAGTTTCCGAAAAATGAATTCTAACATTTCTAATAACACCTCACCTCCCACCGCCACCGCTGCTGCTGCTGCTGCTGCTGCTGCTTCCGCTGCTGCCGCTGCTGCCGCTGCTGCCGCTTCTCCCCCCAGTAATGTTACCCAGTTTTCGAATTGTAATGGGCCTTCCCTTATTTCCCATTCGATCAATCTTTTATTTTCAATTTCAACCACTACGACTAAATTATTTAATTTTTGGTTAGAACAATTATCGCATTTACTAAGAGTATCTCCCGACATAGTATAGGCGTAGCAGGGAAATAGTTCTTCTTCCGACGAGAAACTGAAGATCAATTCTAACGTCTTCACCCCCGTTTTTGAGGCCAATAATCTTACCCGACCGTCGCTAACGGCGGTAGATGGGTGTTTATGGGTTAAACGAACTCCGATTTTTTGCAAATTAAACAACGACGAGATTTCCATAATTTCCTCGATGACGTTATAATCCACAGTTAATGTAGTTAATTCGTTAAACGAGGGAATACTAAGCTTCCGCAATTCGCTAGAAAAATTAAATTCTACGAATGTTTCGGTCGCTTTTAAATCCTCCAAATCAGTTTCGCTAAGCGAAGCGTTCGCCGACTCGCTTAAAACAAGAAGGGGTCCTCCCCTTTTCTTACTCATTTTGATTAGGTCTTCTCCCGTGGCCCTCTCGAGCCGACATTTGCATTTTAGTTTTAGCGTTATTAGATTTGGGAATAATGTTGAAATATTTTTCACCAGCTGGAGAAAGTCATCGCCGGTAAGAGGGCTAGTACCCGCATTAACAATTTCTAGCTTCTGGATGCGAACTAAAGGTCGATATTGTTTTTCCTTCATCAGGTCCGTTAATCTTAAAAAGGTTTCGTACCGGTCTAAGGAAAATGTCAAAGCTTTTATGCGTTCATATTTGGTGCTCATTTTCCTAATAACTTCGGCTGTTTTTTCAGCCGCAGCGGGAGCGCCATCGGCCAAACTGTTTACTGGGACCATATACTCGGTCAACGTGAGGGTTATCACTTCTGTCGTCTTGTACGGATTTTTCGTCACATTTTCCAGAAAATCCAGATAGCTCCCCGAGATTTTTTCTTCGTCATCTGAATCGAATAGCGATAAGAGCTGGTCTAAATTTAATTCTTTAGCTCCGTGTTTTTCGGTCAACCGATTCATAATCAAATCGAAGAGAAAATAATAATCCGGATCGCTGTTGAGGGAATCTTGTAAGGATCCCGTTTCGAAGATGACCTTCATCGCTAAATCTTGCAGATTTTTCACTTTTTTCTCCGTCGTAAGTTTATCATCGTCCTCCATCGAATTCTGGTTTGATAAAAGGATCGCGTTACGCAGTATTTTCTTCATCAAAAACAATCATAAAAAGCAAACCTCCTGTAAGGTAATTAAAAAAATTAATTCTTCTTCTTCTTCTTCTTCTTCTTCTTCTTCTTCTTTCTTCTTCTTCTTCTTCTTCTTCTTCTTCTTATTATTATTATTATTTATTATTATTATTATTATTATTATTATTATTATTATTATTATTATTATTATTATTATTATTATTATTATTATTATTATAATAAATCTTGTATTTTTATTATTATTATTATTATTATTTTTATTATATTATTATTATAAGAAAATTAGCAATTATTAATATTAATATTAATATTTATTATTATTACAATTTTAATATTATTTTATTATTTATTTTTTAAATTTTATTATTAATGACGGCGACGGATTTAGAAGACGCGAATCCAATTTATAGACAAAAAAAAGCAATGAACTAAATATTTCGTTTATTGTTATTTTGCTTAAAAAAATGAAAAATGTATTTTTTTCTTACTTTAAATCACAATAAATACACCAAAAAAATGTAGCCAGACGAGCGCGAATAATCGTGCCAGTAAAAAAAGTTGAATTTGAAGAGGAGAGAAATTGAAAGAAAACGAAAACACCTCATATTTAGCGCTCTCAAATATAAATTTGTTTAATTAACTCGATTTCTCAAATATAGTTGAGTTCTTCAAAGAAAATGTTTTTAATATCGAAACAACAGGTTGAAATAAGATACAATCATCAAAATGAAATTTTATTCCTTTAAATAAATAATAAATAAATAACGGAAATTTTATTGGTCAAAACATTTTTCATATATACAACAACAATTACAAACACCCGCGATTATAAAATTTTTAATTATATTTTATCGTTTCCCACGTATACGTCGAACAGCTCGAAAAATGTTGTCGATAAAATTGTGATTATCGATAGAGGAAAAAGCCAAATGAAATGTTTTTGGCGCGGGGTCTCGAAACTTTTTTAATAACTTTAAAAAGGAACTCGGTTCATAAAAACAAATATCTTCTTCTAACCATAGCGGACTCTCGTAAAAATTCCGTTTTCTTTCGACCTCGTATTCGGGGCTATCGATCGATTTAAGATGAACTAGCAAACGACTCGCCTCGAAGGTATCGTACTGCTTTAAAGTCCACCGAATAATCGATTTGCCGTAAACGTCGTTCATAGTCACCGTAATCTTTTTGAACAGTCCCTCGATATTCGTTCTGTGCGCGGGATTACGGCATTCGTTAAAGTTCCTAGAATAATTAACTCTATTTCTCGCAAAGAGGTCGAAATTAAACTCTAATCCCCTTTTCAAAGAGCGAGTAATATTCAGAAGATTAAAAATTTTGCAAGCGCTGATACGTCCCCATTCGAAAAATACTAAGACCATTTCGAGATTCGGAGAGACGCGACAAATATTGTATAAAACCTTCGAAAAATTGATTTTTAATTCTACCAGATTTTTAAAAACGGCTTCTTTATTTTTCTTCTCTAATATCATTTCGCAGTTTTCAGCCGAACCATCTATATTACTGTTTATTTTGATTTCTAAGTAGGTCAAATTCGGAAAAGCTTCGATGATTATATCACTCAATGAGCCGCAGTTAGGAGGTTGGTATATTCTCCATATTTCGTCGTAGGACAGTCTCAAGATGTACACATTCGGAAATCGGAATGGAGAAAGGGTATCTACATTTTCGTTTCTTCGAAGGATAACGTTAAATTGACAAATGCTGCGTAAATTCAATTCCAAGGAACCGTCGATCTTTCTAATACTGTTTCGCAATTGCTTTCTGAAAACGTTCGTATCCCACGAATGAATTATTTTCTTTTCCATTTCCATTCGCCACGAAGAAATCGCGTGTAAATAGCATATATTCTTACCCCATTGTTTAGCACGTTTCATAAAGTGCCACATAACGCCGTAGATACCTCGGCATGAGAGACAGAATGGTATTTTTATTTCGTTTTCTCCATGATCTTCGGTAAGAAGTTTCTCAAAATTATCCGCCAACCCTTGTAATAACGGATGGAGGCGTTCTTCGGAATATCGATCTCCCGTTTCTGCTACTCCTGCTGATGCTGCCGATGTCGCTTCTCCTTCCGACCTCGATAGCGCTACTCGATTTTCGAATTGCGGATAGGCTTCTCTGATATTCCATTCGATTATTCTTTTATTTTCAATTTCAACCACTAGGACTAAATTATTTAATTTTTGGCTAGAACAATCACTGCATTGGCTAAACAAATCTCGCAAAATAATATGGACCTCGTTGGGAAATAGTTCTTCTTCCGACGTGTAACTGAAAATCAATTCTAGCGTCTCCACCCCCGTTTTTGCTGCCAATAATTTAACGCGAGAGTAGGCAACGGTAGGTGGGTGTTTATGGGTTAAACGAACTCCTATTTTTTGTAAATTGAACAACGACGACGACGAGATTTCGATAATTTGCTCGATATCATTATAATCCACCATTAATGTAGTTAATTCGTTTAATGGAGGAATGCGAAGCTTCCGAGGCGGGCCCCCCTCCTTGCTTATTTCGACTAGCTCTTCTCTCGTCGCCCATTCGCAGCGACATTTGCACGCTAGTTTTAGCGCGATTAGATTCGGGATTAAGGTCGAAATATTTTTTATCATCTCGAGAAAGTCATCGTGGGTGAGAGTGTTAGAACCATAATTAATGATTTCTAGCTTCTCGATGCGAACTAATGGTCCATATTGTCTTTCTTTCATTAAGCTCGTTAATCTTAGAAAGGTTTCGAGCTCGTCTAAAGAAAAAGTCAAAGCTTTTAAACCTTCGTACGAGGTGCCCATTTTCCTAATTACTTCGGCGGTTTTGACAGCCGCAGTGGGAACATCATCGGAGAAACTGCTCGCTGGGATCATACACTCGGTCAACGTGAGGATTATCGCTTCGGTCGTCTCGTACGGATTTTTTGCCGCATTTTCCAAAAACTCCAGATAGATGGCCGAGGTTTTTTCTTGGTCGTCCGATTCGAAAAGCGATAAGAGCGGGTCGAAATTTAATTCCTTGGCTCCGTGTTTTTCCGTCAATCGATTCATGATCAAATCGAAGAGCCAATCGTAATAATGATGAATCACCGCTGGTCTTTTCGAATCCGAACCGCTGTTGAAGGAATCTTGGAAGGATGGCGTTTGGAAGAAGACCTTCATCGCTAAATCTTGCAGATTCTTCACATTCTCCTCCATCGCTTGCGAGTTAATCGTCCTCTTTCGTCGAATTCTGGTTTGATTCCGTTACGCTGTATTTTCCCCTCCAAAAACGAGCGTAAATGTGAATCTCTTCCGAGGTAGATTAAAAATTCTTTTATTTCTCAGTTGCGGATCTACCGGTTATTAGGTATTGGCAGCAATGAACTTAGAAGACGCGACTTCTTTTTATAGGCCAAAAAAAAAAAAAAAGATGAATTAAATTTTGTTTTTTTATTATTTAACTAAAAACAATAAAAAAATATGTATTTTTTTTAATTTACCAGTAAATAAAGTTGAATTTGTAAAGGAATTTTCCTATTTTAATCCCAACGATAGCTTTAAACTCGATTTTTGAAATATAGTTGAGTTCTTCAACGAACAATGTTTTTAATATATAAAAAAATGTGTTGAAATAAAATATGATCCTCAAAATGAAATTTTATTGGTTTAATTTAAATAAATAATAATAAATTATTATTTACACGAAATTTTTTTCATACATACAAATGCAAACACACGCGAATAATAAACGCGTATTAAATTTTTAAACACATTATTATTATATCGTTTGCCATAATATACGTCGAACTGCGTCAAAAATGTTGTTAAGAAATACGTGATTATCGATAGAGCAAAAAGCCAAATGAAATATTTTTGGCGCGGGGTCTCGAAATTTTTTTAATAATTTCAAAAAGGAACTAGGTTCATAAAAGCAAATATCGTCTTTTAACCATAACGGACTGCCATAGAAATTTTTTTCTCTTTCGACCTCGTATTCGGGACTATCAATGGATTTAAGATGATTTAGCAAACGACTCGCCTCGAAGAGATCGTACTGCTTTAAAGTCCATCGAATGATCGAATTGCCGTAAACGTCTTTCATAGTCACCGTAATCTTCTTGAACAGTCGGTCGATATTCGTTCTGTGCGAGGGATTACGGCATTCGTTAAAGCACCTAGTAAAATTAAATTTATTCGCCGCGTATCGATCGAAATTAAATTCTAATCCCCTTTTCAAAGAACGAGTGATATTCAGAAGATTAAAAATTTTGCAAGCGCTGATACGGTCCCATTCGCAAAATATTAGGACCTTTTCCAGATTCGGAGAGACGCGACAAATATTGAATAAAACATTCGAAAAATCGATTTTTAATTCTACCAGATTTTTAAAAACCGCTTCATTTTCATTCTCTAATATCATTTCGCAGTTTTCGGCAGACCTATCAAAATAATCGTTTATTTCGATTTCTAAGTAGGTTAAATTCGGGAACGCTTCGACGATTTTATCACTCAATGAGCCGCAGTTGTGAGTCCCACAAATTCTCCATATTTCATCGTACGACAGTCTCAAGATACGCACATCGGGAAATCGAAATGGAGAAAGGGTATCTACATTTTCGTTTCTTTGAAGGATAACGTTAAATTGACAAACGTTGCGTAAATTCAATTCCAAGGAACCGTCGATCTTTCTAATACTCTTTCTCAATTGGTTTCTAAAAATGCTCGTATCCCAGGATTGGATTATTTTCTTTTCCATTTTCATTCGCCACGACTTACTCGTGTGTAAATGGCATATCTGAGCACCCCCTTCCATATAGCTCATAAATAGCCACATAACGCCGTAGATACCTCCGCATGAGAGACAAAATGGTATTTCGATTTCGCTTTCTTCATCACGATCTTCGGTAAGAAGTTTCTGAAAACTATTCGCCAACCCTTTTAATAACGGACTGAGATGTTCTTCGGAATATGGATCTCCCGATGCTGACGCTATTGCTGTTTCTTCTTCCGCCCTCGATAACGTTACGCGGTTTTCGAATTGCGGATAGACTTCTCTGATATTCCATTCGATTATTCTTTTATTTTCAATTTCAACCGCCACGACTATATTATTTAATTTTTGGCTGGAACAATTATCGCATTTGCTAAACGTATCTCGAAACTTAATATAGGAGTAGTTGGGAAATAATTCGTCTTCCGACGTGTACCTGAAAATCAATTCTAGCGTCTTCACCCCCGTTTTTGCGGCCAACAATCTTATGCGAGAGTCGCCAACGGCTGTAGACGGGTGTTTATGGGTTAAACGAACTCCTATTTTTTGTAAATTAAACAACGGTGAAATTTCGATAATTTCCTCGATATTGTTATAATCCACAGTTAATGTAGTTAATTCTTTTAATGGAGGAATGCGAAGCTTCCGCAATTCGTTCGAAAAATCAATTTCAACAAATATTTCGTTCGCTTTTAAATATGCAATATCGTTTTTGCTAAGCAAAGAGTTCGCCGACACACTCAAAATAATAGGAGTCACCCCATTCCTTCTCATTTCGACTAGTTCTTCTCTCGTCGCCCTTTTGCTGTGACATTTGCACGTTAGTTTTAGCCCGATTAGATTTGGAAATAAGGTGGAAATATTTTTCATCATCTGGAGAAAGTCGTCGTGGGTGAGTGTATTAGAACCACAATTAACGATTTCTAGCTTCTCGATGCGAACTAGAGGTTGATATCGTTTTTCTTTCATTAAGTTCGTTAATCTTAAAAACATTTCGGGCTCGTCTAAAGAAAAAGTCAAAACTTTTAAACCTTCGAATTCGGTACCCATTGCCCTAATTACTTCGGCGGTTTTGACAGCCACATCAGGAGCGTCATCGGAAAAACTGTTCGCAGGGACCATATACTCGGTCAACGTGAGGGTTATCGCTTCGGTCGTTTTGTACGGATTTTTCGTAGCATTTTCCAGAAAGGCCACATAGATAGCCGATTTTTTTTCTCGGTTGTCCGAATCGAATAGCGATAAGAGCGGGTCGAAATTTAATTCTTTAGCTCCGTGTTTTTCGGTCAACCGATTCATGATCAAATCGAAGAGCAAAGAATAATAATAATTCACCGCTGGTCTTTTCGAATCCGATCCGCTGTTGAAAGAATCTTGAAAGGATCGTGTTTGCAAGATGACCTTCATCGCTAAATCTTGCAGATTTTTCACATTTTCCTCCATTTCGATTTTGTCCTCGTCGAATTCGGGTTATAAAGAAGATTAAGATAACGCAATATTTTCTTTACAAAAAACAATCATAAAATGCTATTCTCAGGTGCTAAATCGCAGGGTAAAATGATTGGTGGTAACAGTTGTAGAAGACACGACTCCCTTTTATAGGCGAAAAAGATAAATAAATATAAAAAACGATGAAATAAAACTGTTTATTGTTATTTACATTAAAAATATTGAAAATATATGTAGTTTTTTTATTCGATTTACAAAGAATAAGCAAAAAAGTAATTATTAGACGAGCGTGAGTAATTTGAAAATGTAAATAAAATTTAATTTGTAGTAGAATTTTCATAGTTTTGAAAAACGTAAATTCGTTTTTGGATATTAAAGTGTATAAATACGTTTGAACGAAATGATTCCAGTTAGATTGAAAAAAATAACAGATAATATTAATCTAAAACATCGGAATGCAACTTTGAAAACTAAATTACATTTAAAAACGTGAAAAATCAAAATAGTATAATAAAAAATAATAAATAAATTAATAAATAAAGAGTAACAATTATAAGAAACTATTTTCGAATTTACTATATAAATAAGAGCTTGAGGTCTGTCGAATTATCACAATATTTTCTGACCTAGAATGGCTGAACATATCGCATCAACGACAAGCGCATCATCGTCCGAGGTAAAAACCTCCAAGAACCGGCGACTGACGCTCGACGACGTGGTTTCCCTCATTAACACCCGAAAATGTAAAAACGTAATCACTTTGGTCGGTTCCGAGATATCTACATCTTTGGAAATTCCGGACGATCGGTCATCGACCATCAAAATATACAAAAATATACAAAAATACGACGAAGACGAAGAGTTGCCGAACCCCAGAGCTATATTCGATATGGAATCTTTCAAAAAGAACCCGAAACCTTTTTTTAAATTGTTTAAAGATTTTTACCCGTCCGAATTTAAACCAACTCCGGCTCACTACTTCGTTAAACTGCTGCACGACAAAGGGATCTTGGTGCGACATTACACGCAAAACGTAGATACGCTGGATACCTTAGCCGGTATCCCGATTGAAAAGATCACGGAAATGTACGGCTCGCTTCGCACGAATCATTGCCTTTCGTGCAAAGAAGAATACACGCGAGAATGGATGAAAAACGAACTTTTTTTTTTCGAAGGCGTTATTCCCATTTGCTCCGTTTGCGGCAAAGGCGTGGTGAAACCGGATATCCTACTATACAACGAGCCTTTACCTCCGCAAGATATAAGTAAACGCATCAAAGAGTTTCAAAATTGCGACTTATTAATAATAATAGGAGCTTCTTTAACCCTCGCTCCTTTCGCTCATTTGGTTTACTCGGCGCCCGAATCTTGCCCTCGGCTTTTTATCAATCGAGAACCCATCCGAGAAATTCAAACGGAAATCGAATCTCGACAGCTCGCAGAATTAAATATTCCAAACCACAAGAATTTAACCGTCAGGCTCTTTGGTGATTTCGAGGAACACTGCCATAATATTGTGGAAAAGCTAGGGTGGAGCGAAGAATTTAAAAAATTATTAGAGGGAGGGGCCCCAAAAATAGATCGTGATGATATGATTCTCGCGTGAGTGAGGTTTTTTTTTGAAAAGTCGACGAGACCTTTTCACCCTACGTTGCCTATTTTTTTTTAAAAATGTTATACGACCTTACTATTTTCGTGCTAATAAAAATTGTTTTTAAAAATTGAATTTTTATTCCTTCTATATACCTTTTTTATTAAAAGAAACTAAGGTTTCTAATTTTTCTTTTACGATATTCGTTCAAAATTAAAATCTAAAGAAAAAACTAAAATAAAAAAATAAAAATTAAAAAAAAATATATAATACATATTGAGAAAAAAAGTTTTTTAAAAGTGTGAAAATATAAACTCCTCTGATAACGTTAGGTCGTTTTTCGGTTCCCTTCGAAACCTCACTATAATATAGTGTCGCCTGAAAGGAATCGGAAAAGTCGCTGAACGCCTTCAAATACCAGTTACCTAAGCTGCAACAGACTGACCATTTTTGGGCGCTAAGACGAATACGCAGCATGGTCATGGCATGGATTTCATGCCAAATCGTGTATATGCAGCATGGCATGTCATGTTTTATTTATTTTAATGCGGTATTCGCAACTCATGCCATCCGATGGCATGAACCCCATGCCACCTTACTTTAGTACTCATATACAATTTTATAAATATACATGTATACTGGAAAAAATGTAAGTCCCTGAAACCCAAAAAAGAGGAGGGCGTCTTGGACTGTTTTTTGTATGTGTCACTAAACGAGATACCCACGGGTAGGGGACATGGCCCCGATGTCAGGAGGTCGGGTCTTCTCGGCTCTATGGTGAGGGTTGGGACTAATCTCCCCTCGCGGGATTGGTTCGTCGGAACTCCTGCGCTTGGTCTTTGGGGTGGTGCGGCGGGGTTCCTCCTCGACCATCCCTCCTGGGTATTGAAACGTCCCCCCTCCGCGTCCCCCATCGGTCCTCGTAGCTCCTATTACATGGTTTAAAAAAACAGCGCGCATAAAAGAGCCTAGTTGTATCCTTTTTAGACCACCGTCATATAAAAAAAAAAAAGCATTATTGATCCCTTTTTAGTAACCTCCGCTGAGAAAAAAAAATTCAAGCGAAAATGTGACCGGATTTTTTAGAACCACCGGCTTAATAAAAAAATTTCTACCCCTTATTAGGGGGCTCTTGGAGGCCGATGTGGGGGACGGGGGGGAGCTTTCATAGCGTCCGGAGATGGTCGAGGAGCCCCGCGACCAGAACCAAATGTTAACAAAGAGCGTGGTTTCCGAGCTCTATCCCGGGGGGATTAGCCCCCCGTATTTTCCACCTAGAGGTCCGAGAGACCCCGACTCCTGACAGTCGGGGTCGTCTCCCCGTGGTATTCGTTGTAGTTTTTATTAACACCCAAAAAATTTTTTTTAAACGACCTCATGCGACCGTAGCGCCTCTAGAAAAATGTATATTTGTAACATCCGGATTCCCACCTCTTAATTAAAGAAGGTCAGCAAAACCCTAAACTCATAATAATGGCGTAGGTGGATATGTATGCGTCGTTATCTGTATTTATTGTTTTAATGGACCTTAGTTCGTTAAACCCCGTAAAAAAAATAGGTTTTACATTGAGAATTTTAGATTTTAGCATCTTAGACCTCGTACGTATATTTAGTACTTCGACTTAGTTTCTTACATCCTTCTGATTATACTTAGACCTTTCTGACTTGAGGGCACTTAGACCCTTCGATTAGCACTTAGAACCTTTCGACTTATGCTACTTAGACCTTCGACTATGCACTTAGACTTCGACTTAGCCTACTTAGTACTGACTTAGCACTTTAGACCTCGATCTTGAAGCACTTTAACCTTCGACCTTAGAGCTTATGAATCCTTCGACTTAGCACTTAGACCTTCCACTTAGCACTTAGACCTTCGACTTAGCACTTAGACCTTCGACTTAGCACTTATACCTTCGACTTAGCACTTAGACCTTCCAGCGATTCGTAAAAATGAAAAATAATACAACGGAAAAGGAGAGAAGGATTAGCAAAAAAAGGCCAGTAAAATTCATTTTTAACGCTACGTGAGCGAGGATTTTATTATGCATGGGTCCAAGCGTAGGTCGAGCTGTGGGGGTGAGCGTGGTCGAGCGTGGGTTGTAGCGTGAGTTTGAGCGGTGGTGAGCGTGTGTTAGCGTGGGTTGGCGTGGGGTCGAGCGTGGTGAGCGGTGGGTGGGCGTGGTGCCGGAGGTGGTCGAGCTGTGAGTTGATGTTCCTGGTCTGGAAGAATATTAAGTATGTTTGAAGTTCGTTTGTTCGTTTGCTGACCGTTCGTTCTGTTTTGTTTGTTACTTATATAATCGAAGGTCCTAAGTGCAAATTCCGAAAAATAATTTTGACTTAAAATTTTTTGGGAAATTATTTTCTCTGTGATTTTTTAGATTTTCACACTAGACCTTTGACTTATATCAGTTCCCGTTGACACGTCACTATATGGGGTTGAAGTGATAGTTTATACCTTAAAAGGTGTTGCGCGATCAAGTAAGATCGTTTTTCGGTTCCCTTCGAAACGTCACTATAGTATAATGTCGCCTTACGGGAATCGCAAAAGCGGCTGAACGCTTTCAAATGCCACTTTTTAGTGTATAAACTCGCTTCAACTCGATATAGTGACGTTTCAACGGGAACTAATATAAGTCCAACAGGTCCTAAGTGTGATAAATCTCTGAATAGATTCAACATAAGATAAATGATTTCCCTCGAACATTTTTCTGTTCCAATTTTTTTTTCGTGATTGTGGCATTAGACCTTCGACCTTTATGATTATCCGAATGGTTAGGCGGACTTAGACTTCGACTTGATACTTAGACCTTTGGACGTTAGCCATGTAGACCTTCGATCTAGTGCACGGTTTAGATCCTTCGACTTAGTCACTAGATCCTTTCGACTTAGCACTGGTAGGTCCTTCCTGTTGACTAGCTCTTAGACCTTCGCTTAGCACTCTAGATTCGTGCGACTAGTACTTGACCTTTCGATCTTATACTTAGACCTTCCGATTGTGAGCGGCACTTTAGACCTTGCGACTTATACTTAGACTCGACTTGGCACTTATTTATACTCTTTTTAATTATCTACCCCTAAAACCCGTTTGCTATGGAAAATTACTTTTGATGGCTACCTAAATTAAAGAAATAATAATTTAGTATCTCATAGAGGAAGTAGAGTCCTTGTTAAAAGATATTAAACAAAAAGATACAAATATTATAAAAATATTTATTTTATATAGTTTTTAAAAGCATCGTCTTTAAAGCAGAAATTCGTTAGTTCTTTTAGTTTGTGTTTAAAAAAGCAATAAATACGGTTACAAATAAAAACTATCGTCGATAACAAATTTTATTACTATTATATTCTTATTCTATATGGATTATAAAATATGTGGTGGCGTATATGAGAATATATTATATCTCCAACAGCTTCAAAAGGTTTCGCGATGAAATCATGATAATCAATAGAGGGATGAATCAAATGAAATGTTCTGGGTTCTGGATCTCGAAATTTTTTTATCAACTTAAAAAAAGAGCGCGGGTTACGAAAACTAATAACATTCGTGGAATCAGCGTAAGAAAATTGTTCTAAAAATGGCAAAAAAAATTTTTTGATTTTTTGGGGCTATTTTATTTTTTTTCTCAAAAACTACGATAGCTACAAGAAAACAAATAACATTCGTGGAATCAACGTAAGAAAATTGTTCAAAAAAATGGAAAAAAAATTTTTTAATTTTTTTTGGATATTTATTTTTTTTCTCGAAGAACTATCATAGTCTACAAGTTAATTATAACTAATAACATTCTGGAATTCAGCGTTAAGAAATTGGTTCTATAAATGGTCAA
>JABUQX010032237.1:2500-20000 GCA_015478945.1 Trachelipus rathkii
ATCCATCTTTCACTGTGATATGCACCTGGTGCTGTAAATTTTATTCCTCTTGATGGGATCTCTCTTAAGGAGATAAGAGCAAGCTCGAATAATTCCTTATAATCTTGTCATACATGAGTCTCTTCTCGTTTCTTATGCAAAAATATTACCATATCCTGACGTTCATCACTCATCCATTTCTTTTCTTTGTCTGTAACACCTTCCAATGATACATAATCTTTTTGATCAATGAAAGGGAAGTGCTTCTTGAACCGTACAAATATATCAATTTCAGGTCCACGTGATGTAAAGAACGTATCAAAAACTGCATTTATGACAATTTCAAAAATGTGGGTATGACATGCAAGAAAAAGTAATCTCCTTTAAAGTTCCTGTTCAATTAAAGTACAGGCGCCTCTGTGGATCCCAGTGTTGCTAGCTGTTGTATCAAAGCAAAGGCCAGCAATCCAACTTTTCTCTACATTCCATTCATTTATTAACGCCAACACTTTTTGAGCAATTTTGATTCCTGTGCGTTCATTTAAATTTGGAATTCCTAATAATTTTTCTACATTTTTACCAGACACTACAACAGCTAAACTCTCACACTTTTTAGGAGACACATTATTCATTACTTTTCCATCAAAATGTATAATAAGAGGAGTATCTACTTTAAAGGTTTTTGTAATATCTTCATTTAAAGTTGCTCTCATTTTAGATCTTGTCCATTGTATCGACGATGTTGAAATTGTTACATATTTAATGTCAATTCCGGCTGCCTAAAGTGCTGGTGTAATAATATGCTTAGCTTTTCTTGAGGATACATTGACACGATCTAGTGCAGAACATAATGTAGGATCTTTTATTAACCTAATTTTCTTTAAACTGGCATCTTTGTTCGTCAATGACGTGGAAGTAATTGGTGTATTGAGTTGTTTGGATATGGTTTGCTCTTTATATTTGCTGAAACTGATATCTTCATTATTTCCACTTGAAAGTGGCTGAATATCTGCCTGAAGCTTCTTTATCTGATATGACCTTCGCAGCTTCTCTTGAGTCATGCTCCTTTTTACGACCAATTTCTTCTTGTTCAATTCTTTTCATTTTTCTCTTTGCTTTTTCAGCAAACATTTTATCTATACCAGCCATGTACATATTTCGTTCACTAGACTGGTTCTTGTGGAATTTTATGTCAGCATCTATTTGTATCATACTTTCATCATTTGCATGGGATATTTCAAAAAGGGGTATTCAATTCTTCTTCAAATGTTTTTATGTTTTGTACCTGTGTATTGCTTTTCCGGAACTAATTTTTCCCCAAGCGAACATATTCATCAATGATACTGTTCTTAAGTCGCACTTTGCAACAAGTGTTGAGGGCTTGGGTGGTTTGGTATATTGGAGCTTTTTATCCCACATAGAACTTAATATATTATGTGTTGTGTGTGTTTAAAAATTTTTTTATTTTAAAGATTTTCTTCTAGGCAACGGGTTTATTATTTTTACTTAACGTTTATCATGATTTTTTTATTATTTAGGGGCTAATATCCCATAGAACTAGTTTCATGAGCAGTAATTAAATACGTGAGCCTTCTGCAATCGTTTTCTTCTCTGTTTAAATCGAGCGTTGAGACACAATCGAGAGATCTATGTGTTTGAATTTTTACATCATCCATTTAATTAATTTATGTTCTATTAACCAAACGTGCATGCAATTAATATAATATAACAAATTTATTATAAACAAATCAACTGAGTCTATTAACAAATTATATACAAAAGTATACAAGTTTCTGCAAAAAAAAAATTGACGTTAAAAATCAAGTACCAGTAAATGCTCCTCAAAAAGAATTAAATATATAGTAATATACTATATATATAGTTTATGTGTATATATGATATATTATTATATATATATATATGGTATAAAGATATGTTTCAGGAGTGTAAAAGAACAGTTTGCCAGCTTGAGATATATAAGAGATAGTTAGAGTATGAGAGAGTGAGTGAGAGATTGTGATGTTTAGATACGTATGGATTGAGAATTATATTAATGATATATATATAGAGAGAGTTAGAGGCACATGGAATGTCAAAGGAAAAAATGTTATAAATCTAAGGTAGGTAATTGAAAAATCATATTTTCATATGGGTTGCGAGGAGTCCTTTATTATTATGTAAAGAACGACCAAAATGATAAAGAAAAATTTATTTCGGTCAATCCTATATGTCCATAAAATGTCATACAACCTGATGATGAGAAAAATATTGCAATTTTTCATTAATCCAAGTCTAATATATATATATAGTAGATATATATAATATATAGTATATAATATATAAGTAATATAGTATATAGATTAATATATAGTATAAGTATATATATAATATATATATATATATAATATATAATATATAATATATATATATATATAGTATATTTATATATATATTTATATATAATAGTATATATAAATTATATATATAATAAATAATATATATATATATATAATATATAATATATATATAGATAGTAATAGAATATAGAATATATTATAATAATATATAGTATGCAGTCTTGGTACTGTGTGTGTGTGTGTGTGTGTGTGCATGTGTGTGGTATGTGACCTGTCACATATGTACCTTTAAGTCTTTCTCACATTATTCCTGAATTAATATTCTATATCTTTAAATTCCCTTCTCAACCACTTTCCTTTCTATTATGGTAGCTAGGTTTGGTTCCCTACTTCAACTTTTTTATACATAGAAAATGCTCAAACATGTTTAAAGTCTCACCCGTAACTCCCGTGCATATTTGAACACCCTACCCCCAGTTATGGGTAGGCAGGGACAGTTAATAATATATTATATAATAATATATATGATATATACATATAATATATATATATATATTATATATATATAATACTATATATATATATATATATACGGTACTGTGGTATCTCGTCAATATCAGTTTTCATCCTCTGCCCAGACCCACACCCATACTCACAGACACAACCACTCTATCCACTAAAATTAAGCACCAAACTTCTACTAAAATCACATTACTTTTGGTCATACACTTCTTTACTGAATCATTCCACATTTTCTTAGATCTCCCAGTCGGTCGATTTCCAACACACTCACCCCTACACATAAGATTAACCAACCGACTCTCATTCCTTCTTTCTACATAACCAAATTATCTAAATACTCTAATTTATTCAATCATTAACGGCTCTTTTTTACATTATACAGCTTCCAAACACGTTCATTTTTCATTTTATCAATTCTTCCACATCCAACACGTCCCTAAGATTATCCATCTAAACAGATTACACGTTAGATATATCCTTCTTATTCCACATCATAGTTTCGCATCATTACCTTAACCCAGGACAACATACTCTTAGGCCAGTTGCATTCCCATTGATTTAACTGCACTAGCCACCTTTCTACCACTCGCAACTTCCCAAATACACACTGTATCATCCATTCCCTTTTCATCCAACATAGAGCATAAATGTTTAAGCTCAGATACTTATTACAGTTGCTTACCAGCCAATATGGCTTCACACTGCGGACTCTTCTACCCAATACCATGACCTTATAATTATCTACATTTATCAATCCATCTACACACCCTGTCAAATCATTCTCCAAATACCAGTCCTCGCTGTTGGTATAACAAGTGTTTCACCACTTGAACACGACGAGCTAAAAGAAAATCCACCATTTAACTTTGAAAGAATACTTTGTTCCCAAAGTCAAAACTTAGACGGTTACCCTTAGGAAATTTCCCTGCTCACATTCGGGTCAAGGGTCAAACAGGCCACCACACAGAGGGATAATGTATCAATATCGATTTTTCAACTGCTAACAAACTCACACTTGGAAACAAAGAATCCTTTACTCTCTTCTTCTGAGTTTCGAACCAGTGCCAGAGGGCTCTGGATCGAAATCCAGCAGGAGAGTTTAAAAGATTCTTTATACTTTCAACAGTGAGTTTGTTTGCAGTTGTAAACATATATATATATATATATATATTATATATATATTATATATATATTTAGTTGAATAAAAATTTTATTACCAATATATTTGTATTGCAAATTACTCTATAAGATATTTTAAGTACTCTTAAAGATAATTAATATGAGTAATATCTATACCTCAATTACTGCTATATTGAAAAGATATATATATATAATTACATTGTACATATTTTTTTTATATCACGGCAAACCTGCAAACATTAGAAGTATAAAATATATAAAAGTATAATCTATATATATATAGGTATATATATAGTAATCTAAATAAATATTATACTAATATATATATATATATAAACATTTAATATAATAGGTATATAATATACGCAGTATTATATTTGGTCTAGATCATTTATATATACTATACAATATATAATATTAGTAAAATTTAAAATAACCTAGATAATATAATTATATAATATATAATATATTATTATAAATTAAATAATTAAATTAAATATATTATAATAATATATATATATATTATATATTATATATATATATATAATATAATATATGTAAATGTTTTGAAATAAGATAAGTTAAATTACAACAATTCTGCAAAATCAACTCAATTTTGATATCGTATATTTTACTTTTGAGTTGAGAATAACTTTTTTCAACAACTTCAGAAACAGTTTTCATAATTTTTTTTTATTTTCCAAATTATTGTTTTTTTTTTTTTTAGGCAATGATTGGGGGGCGTTACGAATAACATTTATATTATATTTTTTTAACAAAAGGCGAAATGAATTGCATGTTACGCTGCCATCCCATTCCCCCCCCACCAGTGAGTGCACAACAATATTCCTTCACGTCATACAGCTTATACAAGGCTATGAAAATAATTACATAAAAAAGAAGCATCTGGCTTTAAATACATCGCTAATTTGAAATTTAGACACATCGTAACTTTTTTCAGGCTATTTTTTAGAACTTATTTTTTTTATTGATCATTTAAACATTTTAAGCATTCGGCTGGTGTCGCTATAATTGATAATTACGTCCATAGACAAATGTTATAAATATGAAATTTGTAGGGGTTTTATTTTACATTTAACATCTTTGAAAGTAGTGTTTCGAAACATAAAATAATAATAGGCATTATTTTGCTTACGATTAATAAAAAAATTAAAGGAAAAATCTTTGCTTTTTTTTTGCTCATCTCTCTCTCTCTCTCTCTCTCTTCTCTGCTTATATATATATACTATATAGTAATATATATATATATAATATATATAATATATAATGTATATATATTATATATATATATATATATATATATATATATATTATATACTCTATATATATATATATATATATATATATATATATATTATATATAAAATATATATTAGGATTACCGATAGTATCGGTATCCGTATCGGTAGTATCGGCCATTTTTGAGTACGGTATCGTTATATGGCCGATAGCTTAGGTCCCCCCCGATAACGGGGCTCTTAGCTTTTTGGTGAAATTATGAAGAAACTTTTAGATTGCAATAATAAGTCTGTTTCGATATAATAAGAGTAGCTAGGTTATGTTTTTTTTTCCGATCGATTTCTTTTTAACTTAGATTTTTGGCGTTTCTCCAACTTGGGCTTTAACGTAACATTTACGCCTATTTGGAAGAGGCCATTATTATAATTTATAATTCAGTATTAATTTATCTACTTTTTTAAGTTGATCAATAGTTTTTTTTTTTGGCTTTTTCTTTTTTGTATCGCAACGCAATTTCGTGAGAGGTTTGTGGGGGTGATTGCGCGAGTGTTTTTAACCAATTAAACTTTCTTGGATTAGTTCATATTTTTAACAAGTTAAAATCAACATTAACATGTTTTAAAAAATTTTTAAAGTTTTAAAGTAGCGAAATAATATTACAAAGTTTTCTTGTTCTCTCCTTTTTGGTTTTTTGTGCTATTTGTTTCTGTTCTGGGTTTTTTTTCATTGTTGATTGTGTGTGAGTGTATGATAGCAGATTTGCGTGTAATAGAGGATTTGCACAGGCGTGGCTTTCTTTTGACTTTACCAACATCAATGGCTTGCAGTCTAACTTCTGCATCCATGGAAATACCCGCTTCCTGTATCTCTACAACCGCTAATTTTATTTGGCTCTTGTGTCTGAGACCCTCAGATGGCTAAGAATTAATCCTTCAACTCGTTTAATAAATAGTGCCAACTATAACTTATTATTATAATTTTGCGTCTGAAGGGTGGAGTATGTGCGCTAATGTAAATATAACACTCCTATAAGCTCTCGAGAATCTCGAATCTCCTAACTTCGATGTTCTGTGGCTTAAAATCTTTCTTCCTTCTACTACAATAATCTTAACGCTTCTGGCTACTGTTCTCACAAAAAAAAAAAAAAAATACAGAATAGAATATATGGTTTCGTCGATAACCTTATTACTTCTCCCGAGACTGTTATTATCTTCCTGCCCATTCAAATACTAGGTCCCTATTTAGGATATTTGCAATGTAGCACAACACTGAATTGTTGGGTCTCTCATACTGATTTAGGTGGGGAGGAAGCCGAATGACAGTATTCTCAACGATCTGAAGCACTAATTAAAGAAATCTAGCACACATTCCGGATAGTGCCGCAACCAGATTCTTGAAGCACACTACTTTTTCACTTATACGATTTTACGAGTAACTTGAATTTTCATAAAAAGATACATATTCTTCTAGATATATTTATGGTAAATATTCTCATAATATGCATGAAATATATTGTGTCACAACGTAAGAAGGTAAATATCGTATATATAACTTATTGAGACACCTATGTATTTCACCCACTTAGAGTATATATATATATTATACCTTTAATTTTTTATATTAAAATACTATATATAAAATACATATATATAATATATATATATATATATATATAAATATATATATTATATATATATATGGACACCGAAATTTTAATTCACACTAAGTGACACATCAATTTTTTTCCGTTGGTTACTGCAGACCATAAAATTTTAACTTTGGCGAATCTGGTTCACTATATTATGCCAATCGAAAATTGAATCTTTTTAGGTAAAGCTTAATAAAATGTGATATACTAGCATATATTTATATATAATATAATATATATATATATTATTATATATAGTCATATATATATATATATATATATAATATATAATTATAATATTATATATATATATATAATATATATATATTATATATATATATATATATCATAAATTACGTACTATTAATTTTTACTTAATATAATATATATAATCAATACTTTCCATTACATTACCCACCACACATATTACTCCATCTCTAGTACCTTAATATATGTCAGAGTTATTATTTACTATTGGACAGCTTTGAGATTATATATATATATCAGTATATATATATAGTGAGGTACTGAATAATTGGATGGATAGCAAATATGCGTATTGGCATTCAATGCTAAATACTATTAAATAAATGTAGTAATATAGTGAACTGGCTTTGACTCTGAAGTATAATACGCTGAAGAGTATACTTACTACACCTATAGAATATAATATAGTTATGGATAAACTATGTATTATTAATATGTTAATAATAATATATATAATATAGAGGTAATATATATGTAAGTTAGCACAGTAGTTCATTATATATATATACGCTTTACTTATAAAAGAAACTAAAAATATATATTATTATTTTGGGTAATTGTTTGTTATTACCATGTAGTTTGCGAATCGTTATATTATATATATATATATATATATAGCGTATATATGAAGTATATCACTGAGTATATATATATATAATATATTGATAGTACCATAATATATATATATTTATAGCAGTATATATATATAGCTAGAGATCACAAGGAGCGTGATCGAGTAGTAGGATAATAATAATCTATATATATATTATATATATATATATATATATACTCGTTGTTACCTATATATATACTATTATATATAGTTATACTATTCACTTATATATACAATTGCTAAAAATACTTTATAATTTCAATATCAGCTATATATATAGTAATAATATATTTAGTTGGCAAGAATGAATACTCTTCGAGCACGTATACAGTATCATATGTCTATAAAGTTTTTTATAAAACAAGGCGGTTAACCTTTAGCAAAAAATCAGAATGAAATATGTCAACGAGGAGAATTATGTATAGGGAGTTTTGCAACCTTTGAGAAAAAAATGCGAGATAAGTCTCGTCTACTCTTGAAGTGGAATACATATTTACAATAATTGCCTAAGTTTCCGTTTGGTTAAACTATATCGGAATCACTCTCCCGCAACCTAGACAACCACGTTGATGCATGGAGTAGCGTGGGTCCTCTCGGCCTCCCGGTCGGACGAAGGGGGAAAACGTCCCCCACCCTCTGTCCCACGTCGGCTCAAGCCCCCTAAAAAATATTTATCCGCTGATATTTTAAAATGAGATTTAATAAATATTATCTACTTAAACTAATCGAGTCTTCATCTAAGCCAATCTCTCTGCGCGGAATATATGAAGCAATGATGAAAAACTGACAATAAATTAACATATTAACATATATATATAAATAATAAACATATATATATAACTTATATATATCTGTATAATATAATAATTATACATATTATTATATAATATATATATATATATATATATATATAATATATACTATACTACTTATATATGAAAAAAGCCTCTAAATTTAATATTATAATATTATTTAATATATATATATACTAAGCTATCCTGATTAGTACTATATAGATTATATATCTGTTTAGTATTATATATTATATATTATATAAATATATATAATAATATATATATACTATATATATATATATATATATTACCTATATATATATATATACTATATATATATATATAATAGTATATATATATATATATTTACATTAAAATTAAACTTATTATTATATATAGTAAATATGCAATCAAAATAAACTTTTGAAAGACAAAATTAACTAGTAGTAAAACATTAAAGAAAGCAAAACCAAAAGTGATCTTATCGGAATATTAAACGGAATAAAAATCAAACACGGTCGTTCCTGAAACAAAGGGGAAATCGCAATTGGTTTATTTAAACCTTTTTAAATAAAAAATAACAAACAGTCTGAATCTGTTCTGTAAATAAATTAAAAGGAGAAAATAGGGCAAAAAAAAGGCAAAATAAATGGCAACATCAAGTTTAAGACCAATATCCTCTATCTAATATTAAACCTAATATATACTATATATATCATATAATATAATATATATATATTATATAATATTAGTATATTATAATATATATACCATATATATATATATATAAAATACTATTTTTTTTAGGAGCAATATATAATACCTAAAAATATTACATCTCACTTTGCCTATATTATATATCTACTATTATTTTTATGCAAGGGCTCATATAACTTACAAATATATATATATATATATCACCTATATATATATATATATATATATACTTAAGGATACATATATATATATATATATAATATATCTTGTTGAAGCATAAATATATTATATATTATATTTCCACCGCTCATGGGCAGAGCCCTTTTCGAGAATGGAGCATTAAACACAACAATCCTTTAATTAACAATCCTTTAACTAACTAATTTGAATTGGTTTCAAGAGAGGAAGATTGAATATAGCAGGAATAACAGATGATGGCAAGGAGTTCCACAGAACAGGTGTGGTTGGAAAGAAATGTGCAGCGATCCGTGTACACCGCGATCATTAAGTTTCCAATTTAGATAAAAATCATGTGAGATCAATGCATCTTTTTTGCTACGAAGACATCGCAATGGTGGAGGAATGCTAGTAGTCAACTACTTGAAGCTTCTGCGTTGTAATATCTATAGAAAAGAAATAGTGTTTCAGTGTCACGTTGCAGGGAAAGAAGATCAAGAAAGTTTGAAAGTATAGGAGAGTTTATTAGTCTCTTATCCTTAGAATTCAAAATTTACAAAAGAAGAGTGGAACCGGAGCCAACTCAAATGTGCGAACAGTACTCCATACAAAGGCGGATAAGACTTTCATATAACTTGTGTAACTGAGGCTGAATGAAAATTTTCCCGTAAGAGACATTCTTATCAGAATCGACCCAGGCTTCTTTAGGCGTGAAAACCTTAGCAACAATTGTGGTGTGGGACTTCCAAGACAGTTTGTTGTTTATGTTCAGTCCATGGATGTTTATGTTGTTAATAGGTAAGACTTTAAAGCCGTCAAAGGAGATACAAAAATTTGGAGACATTTTTGAGAGGGAATTTTGAAAAAGTTGAATTTTTAATCAGAGTATATATATATAATATATATATAATATATATTATTATATAATACTACTACACGTAAAGTTTATGAGAGGAAAGTGTGGCTTGCACCCAGTATTAGGCTTATGACTGATATATATATATAATATACTAGCGGCTACATATATATATCTGATTAATATATCAATATATATGTATAAACATAAATATATATATACACAAATATATAAATATAAATAATTATTATTTATATACTCTATATATATTGATATATATATATATAATATAATATATATATATATATAGTAACCTCATATTAATATATATATACTAAGCTTAAAGTATTATATATATATATATTTATTCCTAGCTATATATATACTATTCAAGAATAATTTATTTATTAGGAAAGTCAGCAGCATTATATATAATAATATGTCTCACTAATATAAATAATACACTCACTAATATATATTATAACTATACGCAAATAATATATAATAAGTAATGTTATATATATATATATACAGTAATAATATACGATTCATAACATCTATGGCATTTATGAATTACTGCAACATTTGTATACCATAAACAAAAAATGAATCATAAAACGCGTCTCAAAATTGTGCTCTAAAAGGACTCATATGCAAGCAGACTTTCTCCGACTACCAACAACAGAATGTATCTTAAAACATCTAAGAGGCAGAGCCAGCCGATAAAACATGAAGATTACTTTTTCTTTATGGATTTATAAGGGTCATGGTGAGCATCTGAACTCTCACACGAACACTCATTCTTATATATATTATATATATAAACTTGTTATATATATATATATATATATAATATAATATATATATATATTATATATATACTATTTTCTATAAGTATATCTTATAGTAAACTTTACTATTATCTATATAAACTCTATTACTAACTATATTACTTAGATATATATAGAGTCATGCTTTTAAAATATATTAATATATTTAACTCATATAACTGATATACATACTATTATACTTATATTACTAGTGACGTAATTAGAGGCCATATATATATAAGCGGCTTTCAGGTATACGCTCATAGATAGATACTTATAATACTTATATATATATATAGGTACTAGATAATATAATATATATATACTATACTATTACTGTATATATATTTTAATATACCAGTATACGAAATATAATATAATGACTACTATATATATATATAAGTAGTAATTTATAATAAATATATATATATTATGTAGTTATTTTATATCTATATACCTATATAGTAGTATACGACTCAATTTAATGGAATAATATTAATACGAACCAATAAGTAATATAAATATATAATCATTTGTAGAATGAGATTGTAGTGGTATACTAGAGCATGCACATTTATTAGATATACTTATCTTCACACAATATAGTACAAATTATTAGAGTATATATATATATATATATATGATATATATATATATATGACATTATTGTATTTTTACATGGGAGTATATATATAATATATATATATATTATATATAATATATATATATAGGAGTACAGTTATAAGTATATATATAAAATATATATAAATATAGAAGTAAGTAATCTCCTTATTAAATATAATATACACATATATTTGAGAGACTTATATATATATATATATATATATATATATAGTATATATATTATATATATCCATGCTATAAAAGCTTATATATATTACTATATCACCCTGCCTTTGGTTTCCTTCTTCTCGATAAAACATGTGAAGTATGTACTTCCTTCTTTGAACATTTATCATAGTTTAATTAGGTATACTTGGTCGAGTTCTATTAAAAGACTGTGAGAGTAAAGTGGCCTTCTAGGTTTTACAGTTGATAAACTGGTATGGTGCTTGATTCTTAACTGCACGAAAAAATCGCTCAACGGTGCTAAAACCACCTTTAGAGTAAAAAGTTTGTTTTCTTGTCTTAGTATCTGTATTCCCGAGTATTCATTTGCTAATTGGCTTTCTACTTTAACCGGATGGAAATTCAGCCTTTTATTTCGGCTTTTAAATTAAACGAACAAGATTGAAACAAATTTTGCTTGTACGCGAGATTGACACTAACGTGTTGGTAAAACTTTGAAAAATTTGGAAGGTCGAGGGAGTTTTAGTTGGGTAGCTAAGAGTAGATCTACGACTTGATCTGAACTCGATGTCTTTCACTCACAAATTTTTGCTTGGCAGTTGAAATATATATATATAGTATTATTATATCTTACCTAAAATATATATACTTAATACTTATATATATATATATTATTATTACCTTATGACTTATATATATATATATATATATATTATTTCATTAATAATACAATATGAAATTATATATATATATAGCTATATATATCATACCTAATATTAGCATACATTACTAACTCTTATGCTACTACTATCTATATATGTAGTTAGCGCGGTGAATTCATACTCACGATAATACCATACACTATACTTATTAATCATATTATATACTTCTTATTACAAATAATATATATATAACACTCCATTATAACTTCTGAACTTATAATAATATAATAATAATATTCTATACCTATATATATATATGATATATATATACTAATCTTTTTCACTATTATATATATTATTTCAAAAAAATTTCAACTGCGAAGCCTCTATATTAATTTTTGCGTGTTGAAAGACATCGCGTATCTATAAATCAAGTCGTAGAATCTACTTTTACCCCAGACAATATCCCTCGATCTCTTCCAAATTTTTCTAAAGTTTACCAACCGTTTCAATCTGCCCGCTACACAGCAAAAGTTTGTTTCAGATCTTTGTTTCGTCTTAATTAAGAAGCCGTGAAAAACTGAGTTTCCATCATAAGATTATGAAGAACAAAATATGAAGGTATATGTAGCGAAAAAAGCACTTTTACTATATATATATATATGTGCTCAATACAATGGAGTTGCGATAAATAATTATTTTAATATAAGTAATATATAATTATTTAATATATATATATATATATATATATATTATATATATATATATATAATATATTATACTATATATATAGTATAAATATATATATATAATATATATAAAGTAACCTATATATATAATATATATTATATAGTATATATAATTATATATATATATATATATATATAGTATACTATAGTATAGGTATTTATTATATATAGTAATATAAATACATATATATATATATACCATACTATTTCGCATCACATATATAATAATTTATATATAAATACATCTATATTTATTATATATAGTATATAAATAGCTATATATACATACAATAATATTCATTATATATATATATATAAGATCACACAGGTATATTAACTTTGCCATATCTATTCACTTTATATATGCATAGATACGTAGTATCTTAAACTCTATACATCTGTCTTCTACTAATACTATGTTTGACAATATAATAAAATATATATATATAAATAACACACTAATCTATACTTATAAACAATTTAAACATATATAAACTAAAAATATATATATATAAATAATAATTAAAATAATATTTATGTAATTTATATATACATTATATATAGATAATAATAATATTCCACGATCTCAGGCAGTTATCATTAAGTTTACATGAAATGCCGGAAATGGGCCGAAGAAAAAAAGAAACCCACAAATAAATAATTCGAGTAATAACCCTCAAAAAGTTCCGAAATCTCAAAATCACACTGGAAAATTTATGAAGTTCCCCAATTCACAAGTTTCTAATTTTTTTTTTTTTTAAATACAAATGCAAGCACGTGAACATATATCCATATATTTTCTGAAATTCCTCCATAAGTACCCCACGACCAATTACTAGTGGTAAATAAAAAAAAATCTTTAGCATCATAATTCTAATAATGATGCTCCGCAATCCGTAATTGAGCCGTGAATTTAAATATCACTCGGAAAATTATCTGTAAAGCAATCAAACAATAAAAGCTTCGGCATAATATACATGTACCATCTCTGCAATAGGAATGGGGGCGCAACCTCCAAAGAATAACAAAGATTTACACATCACGAAAAATTCGTAATCATGAATTAGTGCTTGGGAAGGACTTATTCTTTTCCTTGTTGGAATATATAACATTTAATACATAGTTAAGATGGAGTGGCTGTCAATGCAGTACACCAAATCCCTACCTCACATGTGTGCATAATTTTCACAAACAACTAAGAGATGAAATTTTTGTACTCGTAATGGTTTCTATCCGTATTACCTTCAAAAAGTCCAGAAAAAATCACCTCATGATGATATATACGGTATGACAGTTTTAAAATAGGTTCTAACTATTTATTTTCTTAGTTCCATCATGTTCACACCCGAACTCATGTGTTTTCGTAATGGTGTTAATAATACCCAAAATTCTTAAAAGGTTAATTTTAAGAAATCGTATTGAATATATACCATTTCTTCCAATAAGGTGCTCCGTTAATATGTGGTCTGGATTAGTAGTTGTAAATCTGATATGATCACAAATCTTAACAAGACATCTCACAAGACCCTTTTTCTGCTTTTTTTTCAACGTAACCAAGGCATTTATTTCGATAATGAGGATAAATCATAACGGAGTTCCACAATACACACCTAGAAACGTAATTATAAGTCAGATTGTGTACTTTTGATGTCGATGCATTTAACGAAATGGAATATTGATATAACTGTTCTATCATGTGACAATTCGCCAGGAGATTGTATGAGATTCAGAGTAAGGAATGTCAAACAGTCACTATGTCAATAAACATTGTGTTTGTGAAATGATATAATAGTTATTAATAAATTGCACTAACATTTAATGTCAAGAATCTCTATGGCAATATTATATATATTTATATAATAGCGAGTCGATGTATTTGTAGTATATATATATATATATATATATATATATATATATATATTATATATATATATAATATAGCTTATTAAAATCATCGACATTACTATTTTATACTAATAATAATATATATATGTTATATTATAATATATATATATATATATATGAGTATATATATATTATATCGATATATTATAATATATATATAGGCTGAGGCAAGTATGTCATTATCTATAACGAGAGTGGATATAAACTTTCCTAATACAGTATTAAACTAGCTAGTACTAGTTATATCATAACCGCGTATAAGACTATATTTATATTATAATGAGTACTATAGATAAAAATGCACCCATTCACGTTATAAGGCTAACAATATAGGGGTATACGGTCTTTATATTATCTATATGGATATATATATATATATATTTTAATGCCTTCTCCTGATGATATATATATAATATATAATATATATATATATATATATATATCTCCTGTGAGACATATCTCTATACTATATATATTATATATATATATAATATATATATAATATATACTATATAAAATACTATATATATTATATATATATATTATATAATTTATTAATTATATATAGTATATAATATATATAATAAGCTAATATAATATATTAGTAATAATATTATTTATATATGAGTGTTTAGATATTAATTTATAAGATTAGTAATAACTATTATAAAATCAAATTACTATACTAGATTTATATATATATATATATATATATATATCGTCTCCCGGATGAGACATATCCCTATACAATGCTATCGAATGAGTGTAAGTCAAAAGAAACATGATAATTAGAAGAAGGAAACAAGATTTTCAGACTTGCCCAGTGGAGTAGATGTAGAAGTGAATAAGTAAGCCGCAAAGCTTAGATTAGAGGGTTTTGCAGTCGAAGAATTAAACTATTTGAAAAGTGAAAACAGGAGAAGTTGATAAGTCAAAAGCTCTAGACTCAAATCTTTAAAATTATGGCTAAGGACTCTCTCTCTCTCTCTCTCTCTCTCGTCTCTCTCTCTCTTTCTTCTCTTGCTCTCTCTGTCGTCTATCATTTTCCGATCCTCTCTTCCTCTCCTCTCTCTCATCTCTCTCGTGTTCTTCTTCTCTCTCTCTTCATCTCTCTCTCTCTTTCAGATGTACGACTTAGATTTCATGCAAAGGCTAACAACACCCCAATAAAGAGATATGAAGATCAAGCAGCCGGGATGGTATAACGAAACTTTGAAGTTTGATTCAGAACAATTAACCATTTGAAGCTAGTTTAGTTATTGATATAAACAATGTGATTTTTCCAAAAACTATGCCAAAGTGAATCCCCAAGCATATTAAGTTGTGTTTCGAGTGTGAAGCACGGTGATTTAGCATGGTGCTTCATATTGCAATGAAACAAATAATTTTCCGTTCAGATTAATTATCTTCGTTAAGACACAGCCTTTCCCAACTTTCTCTTATAATTGATCTTCCATATTTTACTTTCAACATCATACAAACCTTTCATGAGAGACCAAATCATAACCATGTACGATGATTTCTAGAATGTATAACAAAATGTTCTCTCATCCCAAAACATTCCTGATCAGAGGTGAAAATGTCAAGAGAGGTGATTTCCTGTTCAGACCTTTGGTTTAATCTATTTTCAGAAGTCCAATGCACGATTATTATGATCTTGAACCGATAAGAAACATTCTGCTTTAACAATAGCGATTAATTAATTTTTGCTTCTGAGTGGGTCAATGAGCCATGATGATTATTACAGTGGGTTTCCGTCTTTCAGTTCTTGCAGAGGTATGAACGATACTGCTTTCAAGTTTGAATTTATTATTGAGAAAAAATAATCTCTATAAAAATCTTCTTTAAAGATTTCTCCGATCTTCGAAATGAAAAATTATTTTTTGCCACATTTATTCTTTCTTCAAAATTTTATCATCTTCTACATTTCAATTCTCTCCATGTCTCGCCTTACAGATGAATCTGAAATTTCAAATATGGTATTTATTAAGATTTAATTTTGATATATATTAGTTTTTTATCCAAATTTTTCGTGACGTCAAGTCTTTGGCTTTACCGAGTTACCTAACTTTATCCTAAAAAAATAAATTCAAACAAAGAAATGACACACGCACAAACATACGCATACACACAACCAAACACACACCTACACACCTACACAAACACACACAAATAAAAGATTGACTAAACATTTTAGGCAAGTGAGAGAAAGCA
>JABUQX010032237.1:25000-30000 GCA_015478945.1 Trachelipus rathkii
CTGTGGGATGGTGTCTTGCTCAACATATTTATGATATTTTGTTTGATATTTGTTAGGGCTGTTAAGGTAAAATATTTTCTTCCAAAGCCATGGTGGATTTTGGAGAATGAAAATTGGGTTGTATTATGGTGAGTATAATTTTCTCCATTAGTTTCCACAAGGAGGAAAGGAAAGGGAATGGATCTGTATGAAGACGTGAGGTTGGGATCTTTTCTGTGCTTTTAATTTGTGTATGAAAATTGTTTTTTCCAGTTTGTAGAGATATAATTGAAAGACCGTGATTTGTTTAATATATTTAATGATATCAGATATAGCGAAAGTCCAAAGTGTTTTATGTTAAAGATAGATGTTGTCCAGGCCAGAAGTTGATAATTTTTTATGGCTTTGATAAGCAAGCTGCTTCTTGTGTAGAAATGAGTGGCTAGGGTAGATTTCTAATTTCGTTATTTTGACCTTTCCTATTATTTTTCTCATTATTTTATGTAAGTATGTTGTTGGAGATATTGAAAGTATTATGCAAGAATATTGCAGTGTTGTTTGGGTAAAGGAAAGCTGATTTTTCCTAAAGTCATTTGTCGGTGGTGGAGGGTTGTTCTTTGGGGAAAGTTATGAAGACGTTTTCTTCCGACCTTCTTATACCATCAACTAGGTGTTTTTTGATCTTTTCTGTTTTATGACTGGAGATAAGATCTGAGATTTGTGTTAGAATTAATTTAGTAGCCAGATTTGGAAGTATAAATTCTCGTCGAATGGAGTTTTTTTTTTTTATCAAGATACAGATTGCAAAGCAAAGCATGAAGGGTTGTAATGTTTTTTATAACCTTTGGTATGTAAAGGTTGAAGGGGTTTTTTGGATACTTTGGTGAAATTATCTATGGCTTTATGTAGAGAGTGGGAATTAGCAAATTTCCTTTTCTAGAGGAAGGTGTGTTTCCTGACATTATAATTTCTGCCAGTTTAGTTCTTGTGGTTTGTAAAAAGCTGAAAATATAACTGTGGTTGAATCCTTTGATGTTTTATAGGTGATTACATATAGATGCCTAACTGGAGAACAATTTCTGTATTGTATGTATTGTTGGTAAAAAGAGCATCGGAGAAGAGAAAGCGATGTCAGGAAATGTCTTGGTTTTGTTTATTGGGAAAATTCCTTGTTGGAAGGTTACTGTAGTTTTTAAAGTATTCAAGGTCTCACTCTATCGGAGAATATAAAGTCCCTGTAAGCACTGAAGGACATTCTCTGTACCAGTCTGTGTGATTAGCTTGAACTCACCCCTCCTCTTACAAATTTTTACTGTTATGAGAGGGTTTAAGTTGGGTTTTTAATTGTTCAGACAATATTGGACAGGGATTTGGGATGGAGATAGGTATGCTTATTACGCTGTAGATGCATGATGAAGATTAAATGATTGGATGTTAAGGATTGGGTCGTTTATCAAGATGATGGGGTTTATTGTAATGTTATAGCGATAGGTTGTTTTTAATTAGTGCCACAATATATGATTTTGTTAAGAAGTCTGATCAAAATAGAAGTCACATCCATAAAATGGAGTTCTTGGAGTATTTTGTGATGTGTAACCTTTCTGTACTAAAATGTTTAATGTCCAAGCCATTTATGTTAATATGGAGGATTTTTACAGTTATTTTATTATTGCTTAAGTTGTTAGTAGATGGGGAGGTAGTTGGGGGTTTCATATGAAGCAATTCCAAGAGTGATTTTACTGGGGTAGAGTCGTGAAAGGGAAATATTTTTATGAACCTATCTATTCCAGAGGGAACATTTTATAGATGGTTGTTTGCTTTGTGATGTGTTTGTTGCAAAAGGAACACATATACTTTGTTTGGTCTTAACTTGGGTGTATATCACCAGATTGTTGAAGCATAATGGGGGTGATAAGGATTAAGTTATTTTTATTAACTGTTTGTAGAGAGGTTATGAAGTAGCAGAAGGAGGTTAGTCTTGGTGGTTCTGTCTTGCGGTTGGTAGAAGAAGGTCTCTGATGTCTCCGCTCTACTGCAGGGGAGATAAGGTATGAAAGACAAAACATGAACAAAGCAGGAACATTAAAATACAAAGAATAAAGCAGAAACAAAGCATAAGTACTATGAAAATTTTAATTTACAGAGATTAAGAATACATGATTATGATATTTTAGGCGAATCTGAAGGTGGACTATGGAATGTATATAAAGCTGTTTGGTAGTGTCAGTTGCAGATCGGACTGTTCAAATATATGTAGCCTTTAAAAGAATGTTCCATACTCTTCCAAGTGATGACCCTATCTTGTGTTAATCTATTTCCTTCGTCCAAACTAATACCCTTGCAAGTAACTGCTCCTTTTATCCTTCTAGCCATCTCCATTTGGTCCTACCCTTCATCCTATAACTTATAGACGCAAACATAAAAACCTTCTTTGCCAGTCTTCCATCATTCATTCTAAGCAGGTGTTCATATCATCTCAATATTGCTTTATTCACTCTTTCTATCAGGAATGTATTCTAATAGCACATATCTTTTATTCTTGTATTTATGATCCTGTCACTTCTTTTCACCACATATATATTTCTTAAGGTCCTTTCATTTCCTTAAACCCAATTCTTTCTTTTCAACTTTGAATTTAATGCATAAGTTTTATATCCATCCAAAACAGTTAAGCAAATACATAATCAAATAAATTCGTTTTTTCCTTCCCAAATAAATTTCTCCTATTAACCATAATTTTCTAAGACTACTTAGTACTCTTTCACCCTCCGTAACCTTAGGATAAATCTCTTCTTTTATCCCTCCGTTAGCTTCAATATCCACTCGAAAATACATAAAGACTGTAAATTCTCTTAGGGTTTTCCCATTCACCTTTATTTCATCCATCCCAGTTTCAGAATTGTCTCCTTTGGACTTTGCACTAATTTTTATCATTGCTTTTAATAGAATTAATTTTTAACCCTTTTCCATGCGACACTCGATCAAACTCAGGCAACAAGTCACGTAGTTTTTCTTTTGAAACATCATCCAACATTGTTTCATCTGAAAACAATGAAACATTGATCTCTCAATTATCCCGATGCTACCCCCAAATCGGCTCCTCTGACTATTATATCCTTATCCTTAACTGTTCAAAAGATATCAACAACCACGGAAACATTACACAACCATGTCTGAAACCTACTCCTAGTTTAAACAGCTCCCCTTCCTTTCTATTAATCCTTTTCTAGCCCTACTATTTTTAAAAAAGGCTTTAATCGTATTTAAGAGCAACCTATTTACTCCATAATACAATAATACTTTCTATAGCTTCCCTTTTTGAACTCTGTTGTATACCTTTTCCGAGTTAAGGAAGCATGTAAAAAAAGTCTTTCTTTTTTTAGCTTTTCTCTTCCAGCATTTTCAGGGTAAATACCAGATCCACACAACCTCGAATATCCCAAAAACCACATTGTTCTTCCCCAATCTATTTAGACGTAATATTTTCAACTTTTACTATTAGCATTTGTCCATAAATTTTACCTATGATACCCACATCATCTTTTCTCTGTAATTAGAGCACTTTTTGTCTACCCTTTCCCTTATAAATTGGAACATGACAGGAGTCTTCACAATCTTGTGGTTAACTCGCACCTTTCCTAGGAAACATTAAATAACCTCATCAGTCACTCCACGACATTGTTACCTCCTTTTCTCAACATTTAAACTGTATAGGCATCCAAAACCAAGAGGGTTTTCCTCTTTTACTTCTTCAAAGCATTCACTATTTAATCCTTTGTAATATGCTCACAATTTCATTTCTAAACTCTTCCTGTATATTTTCCTACTTAACTTGTCGTTTTTTTCTTTCTCTTATATACTTCCAGCATTATTAATTGCTTAAAATGTTTTCCATCTTTATTCTGACCTCCTACCATCCTGAACTACACTCCCATGTAAAAAGTCTTAATCTCTAGTTAGTACTCTCTATCTCTTTATTTCGAAAATTGTTACTTTTTCTTGTATTCGTCCCATGTAGCCTGACTATATTAATAGCTAAATAATTTGCAAAAACTTCTTTTTTCCTTTTTATAATAGCATCTTATTCTTCACTCCACCATTCGCTACCTTTTCTTTTACTCCTTCGGCCAATCTTTTTCACACCACAAACTTCCCTTGTAGTCATCAGTATTGTTTCCTTAAAAGTATTCCATTCCTCTTTGTACTTTATTTTCTCTCTTCACTATTCTTCATTTTTTCTGCAAAAAGAAAAAATTCCAGCAAGTTGAATATACTCATTTTCTAATTTTCTCTACTCTTGGAACTTTCTACACCCTAAGCTAAGTTTCAATCTTTCTTTCTACCGTCCTTTCACATTTAATTTTGCTTCTGCTAAATATAATGATCAGATGAACTCCCGGCTACACCCCTTAAGAAGTCCATTAAACAATCTGTTCTTTTTCTCCCATTTGCTTACAAATACTCATATATATAAACAAGAAGAACATGGGCACTTGTCACCCAATAACCATATATATGTACGTTTCTCTTCTCAAACCATGTATTTCTTATTAGCATCTCTTTGTGCGTTGTTAGTAATTATAACATTTTATCTCTTTTCGTTTTGCTTTGCACTACAAAAAGGCCTACTATTCCTAGTACTTGTACATCACCCACTCTTGCGTGTAAATCATCTAATATTCATATTTATATATATATATATATATATATATATATATATATATATATATATTATATATATATATATATATATATATATATATATATATATATATATATATATTTATATATATATATATAGTATATATATATATATATATATATATATATATATATATATATATATATATATATATATATATATATATATAATATATATATATATATATATATATATATATATATATATATATATATATATATATTGTTGTTATTATATACATATTATTTTTAATTATTAATTTTATATATATATTATTATTACATATATATATTTCATATACATATATTATATTATAGAA
>JABUQX010032238.1:5000-12500 GCA_015478945.1 Trachelipus rathkii
TGCTTAAGCATTTTTTATTAAAAGCATTTTCGCGAACCTAAAACTGTAACTCTTTACAGACCTATTATTTAACACATATATTATTAATTAATTTTTATTAATTTTTTTACTTAATACTTTTTAATTATAAATTTTAAAATTGTATGTAAGAAGAAAAACACAGAGTGCGCTGATATATTAACATTTTATTTTACTACAACTGTAAGAAATTTTATTAAAGCATTACATTACATACCCTAAAGACAGTAAATCAGTAAAATCAATAAAGGTGTAACCTAACACCGAGGGGGGATTTAGTATGCTTTTGTTTTACTGCTTTAACTGCTTTAACTCATGTTTTACTGCTTAACTCATATGTTTTACTGGCTTTAACTCATATATTTATAACATTAATACCTTAAAGCAGTAAAGCAGTAAAAATCAAATAGATGTGACCTAACACCAAGGGGGATTAGTATGCTTTTGTTTTAATGCTTTAACTGCTTAACTCATGTTTTTACTGTTTAACTTTTGCTTTACTGCTTTAAATTTCCTGCTTTACTGCTTTACTTTTTTAACTCATTTTAACTCATGTTTAACTGCTTTAACTCATATGTTTTACTGGCTTTAAACTTCACATATTCATTTAACATTACAATACCTAAAGCGTAAGCAGTAAATCAATAGAGGTGTGACCTAACACCAGGGGATTAGTATGCTTTTGTTTTACTGCTTTACTGCTTTAACTCATGTTACTGCTTTTAACTTCCTGTTTACTGCTTTGACTTTCTTGCTTTACGTTGCTTAAACTTTCTGCTTTAAACTTTTTAACTCATGTTTTACTGCTTTACTCATATGTTTTACTGCTTTAACTCACATATTAATTAACATTACATACTTAAAGCAGTAAATCAGTAAATCATAGAGGTGTGACTAACACAGTGGGGGGATTAGTATGCTTTTGTGTTACTGCTTTTACTGCTTAACTCATGTTTTACTGCTATACTGATTTCCTGCTTTACTGCTTTAATTTTCTGCTTTAATGCTTTAACTTTCTCCTGGCTTTACTTTGTTTTAAACTTTCTGCTTTCTGTTTTTAACCTCATATATTTTATTAACATTATGTTTTTTACTTTGTGTTTTAATACTTTTATTTATTTTTATATTATTTTATTTATTTTTTATTATTATTTTTATTATTTTTTATTATTTTATTTTTTTATTTTTATTATACTTAGTTTTATTTATTCATGATATTGTTAAAAAAATTTTATTTATTAGAACACACACACACACACACACATCAACACACACACAACCACACACACCAACACACACACATGACACAACAACACACACACACCATACACTTACATACTTATACACACATTAATATGAACTATAACAACACAATTCACTATGAACTTACATTTACCATAGACACTTACATTTACACTTTATACACATGCGGTCAACAAACGACACACTTAACACTATTACACACATTCACTATGATCACTTATCGCAATTTCACTATGACCACTTACATTTTATCCTAGACATTAATTTACACTACCTCACACACAAGATTTACTTACCTGACACAGATTTACTTACACTCAACACAGAATTTACTTACACTCACACACAGATTTAATTACACACACAGATTTACTTACACTTGCACAAGATTTACACACACACGCACACACGCAGACACCACACACACGCAGACACTCACTTCACATATAACGTATATTTTATTAAAACATTTTATGCTTTAATTAAACACGTACATTTATATTACTCATTCAAATATAACTAAAATTATTTCAAAGTTTCTTAAAACTTCTATAATAAATCAAACATTATCTTTGGTATCTTCGGATTTATTATTAACTGTTAATATTTTTGTTTATAAATTTTATAACTATCAAGTTTTAAAATAACTTTTACTAAAATTTTATGAAATTTTATTAAAAACATATATTTTACGTACCTTAAAGCAATAAATCAGTAAGGTCAGTCCCCAGCACCCCTCTACACCAAGCTATGCCACGTTTTGTTCTATTGACTTACTGCTTACATCATCTTTAGCCATGTAATAAGTATAAAAATAACAAAATAAGTTCTTCTCTGCTAACATAACATGTATTTTATTAAAATAATTCTAAGTTTTTATTTAAAAATAACAATTATTCCCTTACATTTATATTTTCACTCGATGTTAACTAAAATATTTCAAAGTTTTTTAAATAATTCGGGTTTTCTTTATTATTATTATTATTATTCTATGTACACCTTGACAATCCATCACGAGAAAACACAATAACCCGCACTCCTGATACGAAACTGACCTCTCTCTGTAAAATGTGTTGAAATAACTACTTTAGGTCTAAATTTAGGATAATTCTTTTTGTAACCCGGGGCGATTTAAGCCTAATTCCAGGTAAAAATTTTCTAACTGACCTTTTTCTGTAAAATGTGGTGCAATAACTACATTAGGACTAATTTTAGGCCTAAATTTTAGGATATTTTTTGTAGACGGGTAATTATTCCATACCTTACCAGGTCAAAAGGTTTCCCGTATAGACAAGATCTTGTTATTATTATTTTTTATAAATATATTTCCAACTGAAACATGCTGGATTGGTAAGATCCTTTAAGCAGGTAAAAAGGAAATGTTTTCCTTACTTGTGATTGGTCGGGGTAATCTTTATCTCTATATGACCTTGTATGTGATTGGTCGAGAATTATTTTATCGTCTTTTGGAAAATTAACTTTGTTCTTAAAACTTGTATTTGAGCACGTGTGTGTTTTATTATCTTTAAGACCCAAACTCTTTTAAAATCAAAGTCATTTTAGCTGTTAAGCGTTGCACAGTTATCTAATTTGTAAGAAAGAGTTATTTATTTTTCACAAATAATAATTATTAATTTCTTACAAGGAAGAATAATTATTAATTTCACTGAAAGAAAATTATTAATTCACTAGTTCATAAGCTAACCACAGGGCTGCAGCAATGAGCCCAACCGCAAGGCAGGCCAACCCGGCCCCCTGGTGCGTCCGTCGCGTCCCCGCCCGCGCGTCCCCGCCCGCGGTCCCGCCGCCGCGTGCGCCCGCAGGCGCAATATTTCCGCGTTCCCGCCCGCCCGGTTAGTGTTATTTACTTCAGTCCTATTGTTATTATTATTTTAGAATTTTAGATTTAACGTTAGTTACAAAACAATGCACACATCACACACATCAACACACGCACCACACACACACTTACACATATAAAGTATAATTTAATTAAAAATTTTATTTTTTATTTTTATTATTATACTTCATGCTATTGTTATCATTATTTAGAACACACATACCCCACACACACACACACCACACACATACACACACACACCACACACCACACACGCACCACACAACCACTACATGCACATACGTATCTCCTTTGCACAAACATAAAGAATTTAAACATTTATTTTATTTTATTATTATACTTATTGTTATTTACTTCAGGCCTATTATTTTATTTAAACACAGGTCATGCACCACTCACAGACACAGCACCACACACAACACACACACACAAACACCACATCACATACACACTTAACATAGCACACCCCGTCGATTTTTTTGATCTCAACTTTTTAATGCTCAGCTTTTGATGCCTCAAACTTTGATGTCTCAGGTTTGAATGCCCCAACTTTGATGGCTCAATTTTGTGGCCTCAACTTTGATACCTCACTTTTGATGCCTCAGCTTTGGATGCTCAACTTTAATACTTAGCTTTGGTACCCTCTGCTTTATGTGGTTCATCTTTGAATGGCTCATCTTTGATGAAGTCCCTTTGATACCACCTATATTGCTGATTCAGCTTATAAGCAGTTACGTACCATAGAACACTTAACTTATACAACTACACTATATTCTTATTCACATATCAAAAAATAATCAGTTTATTGTTGGTGTAGTTACACGCGCCAACATATATATATATATATATATATATAATGATATAATTATATATATATATATATATATATATAATATATATATATATATATATATATATTATATATATTATATATATATATATATAATATATATATATATTATATACACATATATATATATATATATATTATATATATATATATATATATATATATATAATATATATTATATATAATATATTATATATATATTATAATGGTGCTGGCAAACGACGGAAATATTGCGCTGCGGGCGCACGCGGCGGGCGGACGCGGCGGGCGGGGACGGGCGGGCGGGGTACGCGTGGGCGGGACGCGACGGGACGCACAAGCGGGTGCGGGGTTGGCTGCCTTTGCGGGTGGGGTTCATGCGAGCCCTGGTGGTTAGCTTATGGACTAGGGATTAATTATTATCTATTCTAGGGAAATTAATAATTATTCCAATGTAAGTATTTATTATATATATGATATACACTTAGTAAAGAATAAACCTTTTAATACAATCAATAAGCTTGTGCACCGCTGTAAGAGCCTAAAATGACTATGAATTTTAAAATGGTTTGGGCTAATAGATAATAAACACACACCTGCTCAAATAAAAGTTTAAAGAACAAAGTTATTTTTCAAAAGAGATAAAATAATTCTCGACAATCACATACAGGTATATAAGAGATAAGGATTACCAATCACAAGTAAGGAAAACTTTTCCTTTTTACCTGCTTAAAGGGTCTTACCGATCCAGCATGTTTTCGTTGGAAATATTTTATAAATAATAATAACAATGATTCTTGTTCATAGGGAATACCTTTTTGACCTGGTAATTTAGGATTAAATTAGCCGCTACGAAAAGGATTATCTAAATTTGGCTAAAATTTAGGCTAATGTAGTTATTGGCACCAATTTTACAGAAAAAGGTCAGTTTTAAAATCTATTTTGACCTGGAATTAGGCTTAAATCGCCCGGGGTTACAAAAGGATTATCCTAAATTTAGACTTAAAGTAGTTATTTCAACACATTTTACAGAAGAGAGAGGTCCAGTTTTCGTATCTGTGGAGTGCGGGTAGTTGTGTTTTCTCGTGATGGATTGTAAATGTAAATAATAATAATTAATAATAAATAAAGAAACCGAATATTTAAATTTACTTTCTTGTTAAACGCATTAGTTCCCATAGAGGGAATAATTTAATAAGTGAATGATTATTATTTTAAATAAAACTTAGAATGATTTTATAAATACATGTTATGTTAGCAGAGAAGAACTTATTTTGTTATTTTATACTTATTACATGGCTAAAGATGATGTAAAGCAGTAGAGTCAAGAAGAACAAAACGACTGACTGAAATTGGTGTAGAGGGGTGCTGGGGCTGACCTTACTGATTTACTTATTTATTGTTTTAAGGTACGTAAAATATATGTTTTTGAATAAAATTTATAAAATTTTAGTAAAAGTTATTTTAAAACTTGAATAGTTATAAAATTCTTCAACAATTACTTATTTCTATTTAACCTTTGTTCTTTAGTTCAACAAATACATGTTTTGATTTATTTATAGAGTTTTAAGAAAACTTTGAATAATTTTAGTTGTATTTGAAGTGAGTAATATAAATGTACGTGTTTTATTAAAAACATAAACTGTTTTAATAAATTATACGTTAAATGTGTAAGTGAGTGTGCGTGGGTGTGTGTTGTGTGTGCGTGTGTTGCGTGTGTGTGTAAATCTGTGGTGCAAGTGTAAGTAATCTAGTGGTGTGTAGTAAATCGTGGTGTGAGTGTAAGTAAATCTGTGTGAGTGTAAGTAAATCTGTGTGAGTGTAAGCAAATCTGTGTGTGAGTGTAAATGTATAATGTAAGTGTCTATGGATAAATGTAAGTGTCATAGTGAATGTGCGTATAAGTTATTATAGTGAATGTGTGTATAAGTGTAAGCTGTGTGTGTGTGTGTGATCCCGCATGTGTATAAGTGTAATTGTAAGTGTCTATGGGTAAATCTGTGTCATAGTGAATGTGTGTATAGTGTCATAGTGAATGTGTGTATAAAGTGTAGTGTTGTGTGTGTTGTGGTGTGTGTGTGTGTTGTGTGTGTGGATTGAGTAAACGTGTGTATGTGTGTTCTAACATAATAATAACAATATGCATGAAGTAAATATAAAAGTAATAATAATAAAAGTAAAAATAATAATAAAATAATAAAAATAATAAAAATAAATAAAAAAATATAATAAAAATAAATAAAAAGTATTAAAACAAAATAAAAAACATAATGTTAATAAATATATGAGTTAAAACAGTAAAGAAAAGTTAAACAGTAAAGCAGAAAGTTAAAAGAGTAAAGCAGAAAGTTAAAGCAGTAAAGCAGAAAGTTTAAGCAGTAAAACATGAGGTGTAATAGACAGTAACAGCGTAAAACAAAGCATTACTAATCCCCCTTGGTTTTAGGTCACACCTCTATTGATTTATACTGATTTTACTCCTTTAAGGTAATGTAAATGTTAATGATCTGTGAGTTAAGCAGTAAAACATATAGTTAAAGCAGTAAAAACATGAAGTTAAACAGTAAAGCGAAAGTTAAAGCGTTAAAGCAGAAAGTTAAGAGTAAAAGCAGAAGTTAACGCAGTAAAGCAGAAAGTTAAAGGAGTAAAGCAGAAAGTTAAGCAGTAAAGCAGTATAACAAAAGCATACTAATCCCCCTTGGTGTTAGGTCACACCTCTATTGATTTACTGCTTTACTGCTTTAAGGTATGTAATGTTAATGAATATGTGAGTTAAGCAGTAAAACATAATGAGTTAAAGCAGTAAAAACATGAGTTAAAGCAGTAAAGCAGAAATTTAAAGCAGTAAAGCAGAAAGTTAAAGCAGTAAAAGCAAGAACGTTAAAGCAGTAAAACATGATTAAAGCAGTAAAAGCAGTAAACAAAAGCATACTATCCCCCTTGTTGCTATGTAACACCTATTGATTTACTGAGTTTAATGCTGTTAAGGTATGTTGTTTAATAAATATATGAGTTAAGCAGTAAAATATGAGTTAAAGCAGTAAAACATGAATTAAGCAGTAAAGCAGTAAAAACAAAAGCATTAATCCCCCTCGGTGTTAGGTTACAACTTTATTGATTTACTGATTACTGCTTTAGGTTATGTAAATTTAATGTTTTTTATAAATTTCGTACAATTGTAGTAAAATAAATGTTTATATAAGGCACTCTGGGTTTTTTCTTCTTACAATACATTTTTTAAAAATTTATAATTAAAAAGTATTAAGTAAAAGTATTAAGTAAAAATAAATAGTTAAATAAATCATATTGTGTTAAATATAGGTCTGTAATGAGTTACAGCTTTAGGTTCGCGAAAATGCTTTTATAAAAATGCTTAAGCATGAAATAAAATGAATGACTTATAGTATATATATTTTTACATTCGCGCGGCGGTTCGCACCTGCGGGTGCGGGGCCTCCATCTTGCGGTAGGGGGCTTGCTGCGGCTGGTGGGCAGCTTAATGATCTAGAGGTAGAACAAGACATGAGTC
>JABUQX010032238.1:17500-22500 GCA_015478945.1 Trachelipus rathkii
CTAAAGCTGTTGAATAGGTGCTGGAGGCGTAGGAGTGCCAGAGGAGTGGGGGAGACGAATAATTGTGCCGATATATAAGGAAAAGGAAGATTCTGGTATTTGTGAAAATTACAAGGGCATATCAGTGATAAATCATATGGAAAAGGTATATGAAAGAATGATAGAGAAAACTGAGAGGGAGGATAGAAGCTAAGTTGGGAGAGGAGCCGCATGGGTACAGGAAGAATAGGAGAACAATGAAATTGGCCTTTAGTTTAAGACATTGTAGAGAATGACAATTCAATGTTGGGGTAGGCATGGTCTGCATAGATTTACAAAAAGCCTTTGATTCAGTACGAAGAGATAGGTTGTTGGTATGTGTGGAGGAGAAATATGGAGTTTCGGGGAGAATGATAAATGCAATTAAGAGCTTGTATGAGGTGCATATATGCAAAGTGGGAATGGAACACAAGAATGAGAAGTGATCTCAAGTGAGGAAGGGAGTGAAGCAGGGAAATATGTTATCGACTCTGCTGTTTATTGCATATTTATATAGGTTATAAGTAATTTTAAAGCAGGATGGGATAAGAACAAGGAATGGGGTATTTTGGCATACATCAATGATCCCTCTTTTTGGAACATGAAGGAGGCGGATATGGAAGAGGGACTTGAAAGGTGGAAAATGGGTTTTGAGGATGGTGGTCTGAAAAGAATAAGAAGACAGTGGTTATGAGAGCAAATTGAGAGAGATAGGGAAGGCTTAAATACCCAGGTAGATGGAAGTAACAAAAGAGGTAGAAAGTTTTAAATATTTAGGAAGTGTGTTCGGAAATAGGGAAGGAGTAGGGGAAGATATGGCTGAAAGGATAGGTAAATACGGAAGAAGCATAAATGTTTTCTATCCTTTGATGAAGAATCAGAATGTGCCCCTGCATGGAAAAGAATCATTTTCAAGAATATTTTGATGCCCATATTGATGTATGGTGCAGAGTTGGACAAGAAGCAAAATACAGGCAGCAGAGATAAGGCCCTTGGGGGTAATGTAAATTGTACAAATGGGAGGAATGGTGTCCTTGGATGTCTTTAAATGTTTGACTGGATAGGAAGTTTGCTATTATTTTTTGCTTTTGATGGTTATATATGTTTAAAACTTTGTCTATTAAAAGTTGATTGGGGACTGTATTAAATACTGTACCTTGCTGATGCCAATTGCTACAAGGAGAGCAAGCATGTTGAAGTTAAAGGGGGGGTAGGGGAAAGTTTGAATAAATTCTGAGTATGTGTTGGGTTAAATCACTTAGGAAAGTGATGGTAAAGTGCTTTTGTTGAAAATCCTGCCGAGTCTGAGGGATAAGGGGGGAAATTCTGAGGAGTGTTAATTTTTCAAATAGTTTGGATATCGTAGAAAGTAATAATATAGATCTGTGTGAAGATGAGTCATTAGATAGTTTGTTTGGTTTTAATATTGGGATTATATGTGCATGCTTCCATAAAGGCGATAAATTATTGGCTTGCCATCCAAAGTTAAATATTTGTGTTAGGGCTGTGATAGCATTGGTTTATAGGTTTGAAGCGATTATTGGATATATATTTGGGTCCTACTGCTTGTGAGTTTTTTCAGTTTTCAAGGTTTTTAATAATGTTGAATACTCTGAAGGGAGTGAATGGGGGTCTTCTTGGCTGGTTTTCAACTTTTAAGCCATTTAATTATTTGCCTGTTAGTGGAGTTTGTGGCTTTCTGACTAATTTTTGAATAATGTAACATAAGAATATTGCATTGGCTTTTTGGGCTGGGAATTTTGTTGTTTTATTTACAGATGGTTTCAAGGGTTGGTGGTGGTTAATTGTGAAGTTTTTTTATTGTACAGAATATTTTTGTAGTGTTGGTCTTGTGATTTAGTCCTTAGGTATGTACTGCTGAAAATTCATTTCTGAGTTAAGTTGATTAGATTGTTTATTAGAACTATTGTTGAGGTCTATAATTTGGTTTAATTGGTCTTGATTCAGTTGGTTATTTTGTCTGAGGAATTTCTTTGTTTAATGAGGGTGTAAATTTCTCTTAAAAAGTTGGGGTTGAATAGATTGCACTTGGTCATATGGGATTAATTTTTTGGATTCTCTTAGAATTATTTTATTGAAGTGTTGTATTGAGGAAAAGAGAGAGGAAAAATCAGCTATTTGAAAGGAGTGTAAATCTAGTTCTATCAGGTCTGTAAAAGCTTGCCAGTTTGCTTTCATGTAATTGATATATGTTTTGACCCTTTATCCCTGTAGTGTGGCATTGGTGCACTCTTTACAATAGGTGCTCGATTAAGATATCTACTCGCTTACCACCACCACCACTAATGTATTTATTTTATTGTACATTATGTAAAAATAAGGTTTTACAATTTTTTTTTTTTATTTCCACATACTTTTTCTATATAATAAAATCCCTGATAATCGTTAAAAAAAAAAAAAATTTGAATGTCAATAATAAATATTGACGTAATGATAATCTGAAATATTTTGACAGTATCTTCATCCCTATACAAACGAAATAAAGCCAAAAAGTTATGCTTTTCACAGTGTAATTTTTTATATTATTTAAATTATAAACCTAAAATGTAAAAAAGCAGTAGATAAAACTTCAAGGAAGTTTTTTATACAACTTTTGCAATTAAAAGTTTATAGTTTAAATGCAGTAATTATTTCTCACTGGAACTCGACTATTAAAGTGTTGGTTTATACCCATATCAAAAATTATTTAAAAAAAAGGTAACTGTCTACATTAACTTACTATTTTAAGCTAACATTCCACTACTTAAGATTTTTATATAAATCGCAGCATAGACTTAAAAAAAATAGTAATGAATAAAAAAAAAACAATGCTGTAAGTCTTTAGGGAAAAAAGTTACAGCCTCTCAAAGTTTATAAAAATCTCAGACTTTCTTAAAAAATGTGACGAATTTCTTTTAATCATAATTTACAAAATAAGCCCAAAGGAAGGCTGTAAAAGAAATAATAGCATAGCCATGGTTGCCATAACTCTATCTAGGTTTACGGCAACGTAAACCCATCTAGGTTTATAGCATTGTCGATCCATCTAGGTTAGGTCTCATTTTAGGACCCTACTAGTTCAGGTTATGATATGTTTTGTTAAGTATACATAGTAAATCTATGTATACTTAACAAATCTTAAGATATCTTGAACTAGGATGGTCCAAAAATGACCTCAAGGCCCATTCGTTTTTTTTTAATAAGAAAAGCCTATGGGAAAATTCCAAATTTGGTAATAGTTAAGTTCAACAGATTCTAATGAAATAACTTTTTTCCCAATAATCAATTTTTTTTTATATACCTATATATAAATCTTTCATCCCTATATAAAAGTATTCAAAAAATGGTTCCAAACCCCTCATATATAAATTTAATCAATCTATCAAATTTTTTTTTGTTCAAATGCGCTTTAGGACCCATTAAGTTTAGGTTAAGATAAGTTTTGTTAATTATACACAGTAAATTTGTATCTACTTAACCAAACTTTTCATAACCTTACTGATATTTCAAACGTAAAAAGAAATATATGAAAACAACAAATAATGTTGTTGCCTATAAAAATATTGTTAATTTGGCAAATTTTTATTAACAACATTTGGCATATTGTTTCTAAGAATATCAAAACAATCAATTTAAAAAAATATATAAGTAATAGTCTTGATGAGGTGAATAAATTTTACGTAACTATTGTATTAAAACAACTTTTAGGTAAATATCTAGTATTTGATCTAAATATTTTCTGAAAAAATTTCCTAAGTTCAGAAAAGTTAATTTGTTTTTTTAAGAAAATTGTTTAGTGGCAAGCTTCTGGAATTATGCCAGAAGCTTGCCACTAAACAATTTTCTTAAAAAACTAACTTTTCTGAACTTAGAAATTTTTTTGAACTTGGAAAATTTTTTCAGAAAATTATTAGATCAAATACTAGATATTTACCAACTTTTAATTTTCAGAAATGGTATCAAAAAATTCTTTGAAGTTTTTTTTAACAATTAGCATATATTTTAAATGTATATTTTCTATAAAAATATGAAACATTAAGCACCAGAAAAAGAAGTTGGCTAATTTCAGCATTTTTGTAGGGATAACACTATTAATGTTTTTTTCTACCTACATCGATATAAATAATTTTCTTTTGATTTTTTTTTTTTTTTTTTTTTTTTTTTTAGATTATAAACGAATCAATTAATATACAAAACATAGTTTAATTAAATAAAATAAAAAAAAAATTGTGAAATAATTATTTTACATTTAAATAATACTCTGAATATATATATATAATATATATATATAATATAATATAATATAAATTATATAATATATATATATATAATATATATATATATATATATATATATATATATATATTATATATATAATATATATATAGGTAATACCATAGACAGCGACCCACACATTTTTGAGACCAAAATATTTTCTGAAAAAAATTTCTAAGTTCAAAAAAAATTTTAAGTTCAGAAAAGTTGTTAAGTTAAGTTTTTTAAGAAAATTCTTTAGTGGCAAGCTTCTGGAATTATGCCAGAAGCTTGCCACTAAACAATTTTCTTTAAAAACCTAACTTAACTTAACTTTTTCTGAACTTAGAAATTTTTTTAACTTAGAAAATTTTGGTCTTAAAATGTGTGGGTCGCTGTCTACAGTATTACCATATAGAAAATTTTCGGTCTCAAAATGTGTGGGTCGCTGTCTACAGTATACATATAATATATATATATTATATATATATATATATATATATATATATATATATATATATTATAGTATAATATATTAATATATATATATAATATAATATAATATATTATATATATATATATATATATTAAGGATGTACTAATAATAATGGTATTGGTAATTTTTTGGTATTGGTTAATATAGCCGTATATATAGCCTACATCATTATTTTTTTTTTATTATTCATTTTTTTTAGTCTATGCTGCAATTTTTATAAAAATCTAAATAC
>JABUQX010032239.1:0-5000 GCA_015478945.1 Trachelipus rathkii
AAGAGAGATTTTTTATATCATAACAACTTTTTTATTTATTTTATTTATTTTTGTTTTATTGGCTTTAGATATTTTGTTTTTACCAAAATTTTTTATGCTTTTCACGTTTTTGACTACATTAAAAATTTGAATTTTTACGTACCCTAACGCAGCTAAAATAGTAAATCAGTAAATTAACACCCGCCCTAACCCTCCCCAGGATCTATTATCCTATTGAATTCCAGCCACATTTCTGAGTTCCATTTGATAAACATAACATAAAGAAAAGTTCTTCATACCTGATCAACGAATATTGCTTAACGATACAACAAAGTTTTCACATTAATTAAAGCTAACATAGCATCATCTGAACAAAATTATATAATGTACAAGAACAAACTAACTACCCATTACGTATGAATAAACGGTAAATAAACAAGTTCAACATTAACAACAGTAAAGTAACTAATCATAGCATAAAAACCCGTTGAGCTATGCACACTTTTTGTCAAACATCATCTCTAACGTCAATTAATTTACCAATAACCTTACTAACTACCAAAATACCTACGGGTAAAGACAAACATAGTAAAAGTTTTATCCTCTGTAAAGTTAAAATATGAACTAACTATACTTAAAACAACACCCAGACAAATAACCGCTATCATTACAACTTAACCAATAAGCGAACTATAGGATTGAAGTAACAGCAAGTTTTCATTTTATGCATATACTTTCTTGAAAAGAGGCGTTATATAAAAACACTGCTTTATTTTTAAAATATATTAATTCATCTATCATAGGACATAGGATTCAACATATGCTGGGTAAGTTCTATATTCTCTCCAGAGATTCAATGCCCTTTTAAAGGATGTAAATATAAATGCGTTCGCAGTACTAAACCATTTTTTCTGCATATTTGGTTCAAACAGCACTCAGTCTCTCATTCCAGAGGAAGTAAACTCGTCCATGCTGAAGTTTATTTAAGCGACACTTCCTAGATATGATAACTGCATTGATATAGGGAAACCACATGTCTTTCGGTTGTTCAATGAATATAAAATATGCAACACATGAGACATATTGTTATTTCAGAATATTTCTCGGAAATTGATTACAAGTTGTCAACGATCGTTACAGATGCGAATGTCTATTCTTTTTTTTATTTTAAGCAATGCTGTATATTTTCAGATGTCCAAATGTGAAACATTATACACGTGACGCAGAAAGGTCGCGCCATGATGGGTCTCCAATAGTTACGTACATCGAAGCTTTTAATATTGTCGCACGACGAGAAACAGCATCTATTCTATTAGAAACTCTCACGCTGTCTCCCAAGCGATTCATTTCCCTGCGCGTCGAAACATCAGATGACGCACACTTATCCTCTACACATGCTGCTGCAATATCGATAATCTTGATGTTTCAACACAATGAATAAGGGTCCATTATTTGAACCTCTGGCTGAAATACAAGCAATGTAATCGGTCTCCATTCGGTACGAATAAATATCAATGACACATCGTTGGGAATAACGAAACTCTCGTGAGATATAACAACAGCTTAGAAGACGCGAGTGAGACGTCATCATACCATCACCGCGAAAAATGTCCTACTGATGAAAATAAAGTGGTTTAAACAAATTCTTAAATGTAATGAAAAGATTCTTTCTTTCAACGTAACAGTAAGAAGTAAACAAAGAATACGAGCACTGAACGAACCATATCAGTTCAAAAGTGCATATATTCCGCCAGAACCAGCAACAATAACATAAACATGCTACTATGGTAACAATGGCTTCAATAAGCAAAGGGGGAATAAATACCTGGCGAAATACGTACTTTAGACAAAAAAAAAAAGAGTAGTAGTAATAATAATAACAATAACTAATAATAATAATAATAATAATAATAAAATATAATAAATAATAATAATAATAATATAATCAATAATAATAAATAATAATAATAATAAAATAATAATAATTGTGACAGGAATATATATATATATTATATATATATAATACTATATATTATATATATATATATATATATATATATATATATATATATATTAATGTTCATCACATAACATATAGTTTTTACGATGGTTAAGAATCTAAAAAACGCTAATCTTACACAAAACAGTCGTTTCGTCGTTATAGCTAAGATATTTTTTATTTCCTCGATACCGCACACGGAGTACAATATGTTAAAAGTTTCACGTTTCAGACACTAAAATTTGTTTACTAGATAGATCAGCTTTGTAAATACTTTCGTACCATTGTTTTCTAAGTAGATAGACGAATTTCTGTACATCTATACAATTTAAGAAACGTTCAATGATAGTCTCAGAATCATTAACTAGCGTTTTTTGAAGGCGTAATATTCCTGGTATAACATGTAATGTGCAACAGTTACACAATTAGACAGCATTTCCGATTTCGTAGTTTCTGCTATTACCCTCCTACAAACCTCCGACAGATAATTTAGCTGTTTTAATCCAGAAATATAGATTCTACGAGCCGTAGGTTTAAAATACGCCTGTTTCCATTACCACATCTTCCATACTCGATTCCATTCGGTGTGAAATTATAGCTTAGAAAAAAAGATAGTAGGTGGCTGACTTTACTGACACCCTCTTTGCTATAATCGTTTTTCCGGCGAGTCTATACAAACTTCGTAGAGTTAGAGTACTACTCAACCCATTCTGCAAGGTGGCGACATAAGTAGACAGAGATGTAGTTCATCTGTACTCATAAAAAGTAATCGCTTGTATGGATGTATACGACAGATTGAAATTAAAGTACAGTGAATAAACATCAGAACCATCGGGGTTTCTTTAATATAAGATTGAAACCCCAACCTGGGATCTTGATTACCCATTGTATAATGTCTTGGATAAGAGGTACTTATAAGGTCTGTTAGATGCACATAGTGCATCCTTATAGTGAAATAGAACACTTTTGTAATTATCAGAACAACACTACAGACACTATAAATTTAAGCTATCCATAGTCCACATAGATTATATGAAGTCTAAGCACTAAGCACAGATTGAAGGAGAAAAGAATAATATCAAAATTAAGGTGATACAACACAAAGTCTATAGCAAGGAGAAGGTTAACCTGTTTTTAACAAGTTGTATTTAATCAATATTATTCTCTGAGTTCGCGGCCTTACGCGCCGTCCGTTTTAAGTGTTATGTTTTGGTCATTGGTATGTACTGGCATAGACGCTCACTCATTTCCAAGGGAGTATCGCTCACTGGCATACTTAATTAAATTGCTGATTAATGAAACTAAGAACATAAACATAACTTGACTTACATCTTAAGATATAGCGGATAATAGAACAGTTTTAATTATGACAAACGTTAACATTAGTTGAGCTACATTAGCACGGTAAGGTAAAACATACATCATCATAATAATTGCATTACATCCTAAAGACCCGCCAAACCTTTCGAAACAATTACGACAATACCTTCGAATCGTTAGACTTACCCTGCATACTTATCATTAGGGCGTTACCTTAATCATTTATACATAAAGCTCACTCACGAATGCGCATCATCATCAACATTAATTCTCATAGTTGTCGATATCATAAATAGAAACATTTAACAGACGAGAGCCCACCTTACTTGAGCAGATCACCCCAGAGAGGAAGTGGCATGAATTAGATACCCATCTCGGGTACCCCGAAGGGAGGTGTAAGCGGTTAATTTTCACTATGTAATAAAGTAACTAAAGCAACACATCTCCTTACCGAGAGAAATTTCAAGGGGATGCGCCCCTAAGGTGTGAATCCGCAGATGGGGATCACCCGAAGGGGGTGTAAGGGGGCTTACCCCTCCGAGGGGTAATATAAAATTATAATATATATATAATATAGTATATATAAATATATATATAATATTATATATATATATATTACTATATTATATATTAGATAAATTAAGATAGACACTTCATGGGAAAAAAGTGTTTTCACTAAATAGAGGTGGTAATCATTCATGAATGGATGACATCATGAGAAGATATGAAGGATGTAAGTGCGTGCCGTAATGACAGAGTTAAATTACTAAAAGCATCAATACGGAATCGGCGGTATTCGGATGGAGAGCAGTCTATTATGAAAGGTACAGATAATGTTGATCACGCCTATCAGAGAGTATAGATGATATGCTGGTATGGTAGTTCAACAGTAGAGATGATATTGTTTCAGTGCTAGTAAAGATTAAGTAGTCTCGGTAGTATCAAGTAAGTAACAGGCACATTCAAGAATATGAGGCAGAACAATATGGTTATATATATATATTATTATATATATATATAATATATATATATATTATATAATAATATATATATATATATATATATTATTATATATCTATATATATATTATATATATATATATTTATATATATATATATATATATATATATATTATATATATATAATTATATATATAATATATATATATATATATATATATATATATAAAATTATATCTGTGTTTAATTTAAGTTTTCGAAATTCTTTTAGTATAAAATGTAGCTTTAATATATATAATTGTATATATAATATAATTATATATATATATATATATATATATATAATCTATATATATATATATATATATATATCTATATATATACTTTAAGCTTACCAGCGAGCCCAGCAGGTAGGCCTTTTCAAGGAGCGGGGCAGGAAATAAAATACTAGAAACCCCACGAAGCCAAGCCGCTAAGCCAAATCTCTTAGGTGAGCGTCGCAGATGTGGGTTTTTAACAGAGAGGAAGATTAATACAGTAGGAAAAAACAGAAGATGGCAAAGGAGTTCCACAGAACAGAAGTGGCTGAAAGAAGGAGCACCAAACGAACGAGTTGGGATTTTCAATGACTCACCCGCCAAGCAAAATTCATGCGAGAGCATGGAACCCCTTGTATTACGAGGGCTACGCAATGGAGGTGGAAGCGAGCGGCCAATTCCCCCGAGCATCTACCGTTGTAGTAC
>JABUQX010032239.1:10000-25000 GCA_015478945.1 Trachelipus rathkii
GTTTGTTTTCTGCTGAAAAATTGCACTGTCGATAATTTGCGAGGGGGGCTGCAGCCCTCAGCCCCCTGGTACGTCCTGATCCACACAGATCACGTACAAAATGATAAAACAAAGTAAAAAAAAAATTAAGCAAACATAAATGCTATATACGCATTGACAAATTTAAAAAATAAAAATTATTAAAAATTATGTTTATAAAATGGAAACAAGACTAAAAAATCAGTAATCAGTAAATATGTAAAGTAAATAAACTTAAAAGTTAAAAAAGTCGCACACACGCACTTGCACAGCTTCACAAGTTTACGAACGTAAATAACCTAAAAAATAGGATACCAATAATCTTCATTAAAACTTTATAAAAAAGCTAAAAGCTGCATTATTGAATAAATTAACGTAAAACTTATAAAGTTAAAAAGGTAAAACACTAAAAATTCTTAAGATTTCGGTCGTTCAAAGATTAGGTTATGTTTTCATCTGAGTCTTCTTAAAAGCGCTTATTCCGTAGTATTTATAAATAATTAAAACTAATAACGTCACTAATTATTAATGCACTAAAACAAAATTAAAACTACACTCTAATTGAGCAAATTAAAAACAAAAAACACAAACGACACACAGAGAAACACGAAGCACACCTTCCACTTGAAAACTATATATATATATATATTATATACTATATATATATATATATTATAATATATAATATATATATATAATATATATATATATATATATATATATATATATATATATATAATATATATATTATATACTACTATATATATACTAAATTTTGATATAGTAAATCCCTTAAGATTGCAAAGATTTCTTTCTTTACTTAGATTCAAATTGTATTGCTTCTTCTTAACCTCGCCACCTTTTTCTTCTTCTGTCCGAGATTGTCCGAAAAAGCTATGAAAAAAGCAGTTTAACATTAAAATTAGTAATACATGGCTATACTTCAAATATATAATAAAATTTCAAACGAGTGCTAAGTTTATATTTTGAATTTCTTTGTTCATACCAAGGGACCTTTAGATTTGCGTTTTCTCAAAAGTTTAAGAGGCTCTTTTAGCATCTTTGGGTATGTTTCTAGGAGTATCTTTTAAGTTGTAGAATATCATGCCCTGTTCGTTTGAATTTGATGGCGTCAACAAACTTTCCATACTGAAAAGTTTAAAACCTTTATTATTATTATTATGGTTGGGTATTGTTTTATTAAAAAAAATAGAAAACTTTTTCAACAGCAAATTGTGTGTACGATATTTTTTTTCTTCAATATATTTTAAACAATATAGATAAAAATATAGGCGGTTAAATGAATTAAAATATATTTGCTTCCTGCAAGGAGTTTTGTCATTTTACATACTTCAGAGTGACATTTCTAAAAAGTAATAAATTTACTTACTATATTATGTTCATTCACAAGAAGATTGAATATGGTTTTTCGTTCTGTTTCTCCAAGATCATTCCCATTTAAATACGGCATAACTTGTGAACTAAAAGCAGGCAGTTTAAGTCTCGAAAATAGATGTTCCTTCATAGTGTGTTTGGCGGTGGGTGTAGAAGTTTTATCGCTATCATCATGTACGTTTAACTGTAAGTTCAAAGCGAAGGATGAAACGCTTAAAAATATACATATATTATTAGCTAATGAATGTAGAAAATAAATTATCTCTAGATACTTGATGAGGGAATCATAATATGCAACTTTTTTCCGATATGATATGATAAAAGATTCAAGAATTTCAAGTTGGGAATATTCTATACATATAACATCGCAAAGAATATTGCACTCATAAGTCATAATTATGTTATTATATGGACTATTCACTTTTTGCATACAAAAGCAACTTTGAAAGATTTCCTATTAGCGAAACTTTATCCATATTGCAAAGTTCAAGAACTGGTTTCGAGATAACCTCGTATGTAATTATTTTAAATAATATTTTGAATAATACAATGCATGCTTCTGAAGGCTAAAAAGAACTCAAAAATGATTCGGTACAAGTTAAGCACTTTGTTGGAGTTTTGGATTTATCAAAGTGAGTTTTTCTTAATATGACGTAATGTTTGCCTTTTATTAAAAAATTTGCAATTACATCTACAACATAGAAACTTATACAAGCCTCTCACCTTCTCAGCAACTGGTTCTTCACAAACATTTTCAATAAGTTGCTCACACTCAGATTCACTGACTGCAATACTGAGTAAATCAATGTCAGTTGGAACAGAAATATGAAGCACAGAAACATTTGATAATCTACCATTTCAGCACATGCTTTTACTGTAACTTGGCTCAGTATTTATATAATATATAATATATATTATATATATTATATATATATATATATATATATATATTATATTATTTATATATTATATATATATATATATTATATATGTAGTTGAAAAATTTCCATTCTCACTTGCATATTAAGAAAGAGAGAGAGAGAGAGAGTAGAGAGAGAGAGATAGAGAGAAGAGAGAGAGAGAGAGAGAGAGAGAGAGAGAGAGAGAGGAGTGGGGGGCATGTAAGTGCAAAATACTTTTTCCATACATGTGCTATGGGAACAAAGCTCTCAATCTCTGAAATATACATGGAAAAATACTCAGGGCATCAGAATGCCAAATAATGCCCGCCAAAATAACTTAAAGACTGTTAAAGATTTAAACTTTGTAACGGTTGGGGAGAGCCTGTGGGGGCCGCCTCCAAGGCCTCAACCGAGAAAGAAGGACTGTTGTTTGAGATACCGTACGAAGCGGACGTGGCTGCGCCCACCTCTCCGCCAAATTACTTAATATGTAATAATCATGTTATTACAATAGAGTCATTAACAACATATCTCTTATTATAATAAACTGTGTGTAAATACCCAACTAAGGGATTAATGATTGTTATTTTAGCAGCCGTCCAAGCCGGACGTGTGAGAGAGTCAGATATTAGGGCAGTCAACCGGCAGCGTGCCTTAACATTATTACTTCTATTTAATATTAGTCTATTCAATAATTAAGTATATTATTTCCCAATGATCTAGTAAAAATTATTATTATTATCTGACATACCATATATATTTCACTTTGCATATTTAATAAACTTTGACCGCAATCACTTTCACTAATCATTCCCATCATTAATTACTTTTAATCTGTCCGATTTAATATCGGATCAATTTGGAGACAGCCCAGAGTGACACCCCCTTTTGAATAAAATAAATGCAAATAAGCATTTGGCGACAATCCCAGTAGTGACCTTACATCATTATCATATAGTTAAAATTCCCTTTGAACAGCTGACCGCCGGGTGATAAATAATAATAAACTTTGATAAAATAGTGAAAGTGTTATCAAAAGAACAGTGGTCGCGCTATTAATTAATAACAGTGAAAAGTGGTATCTAATAATCATTAATACTAATTCTGCGTGAAGAACCAAATCTGTATTAACAAAAACAATAATTGTGGAAATACAAAAGTCGCAGTTTAAAAATAAAGAAAAAAAAGAGAAGAAATTGAAACGCTCTCAGTAACGAACTTTTGTTTGCATAACAACAAATTTAAACGAGAGCCTTTAGCCCTAAACATTTTGAAAAACTCAAGACATTTCTTGTCCTAAAAAAGAGAAAAAGAAAAAAAAACTCTAAAATAAAGAACAAAAAACAAGAGTAAAAAAAATGCTCTCTATAACGGCTTCGTACCAAAAGTCTTCAACAACTTTGTAAACAAACGTTCTTTGTCTAAGAAACAATTATGGTGGGAACATTGAAAAAGTCTTGCCTTATTAAGGACAGCACGAAAGACCACCGTCTCACGAGAAAAGAGAAAAGAAAAAATCCCCAATTTTAAAAGTTTTATTCTCCAACGGCGGCGGAAGTCCATCTTCCCGCTCAAAAAACTACCCGATTCCAACAAGTCACGTCTACCAAACAGCTTAGACAATAAAACGCGGGAAAGCAGCCGGCCGTTAAAGGAAGTCAATTTCCGGATTTCAATTCTTCTGATGTGGATCTTGGATATCAGACGAATGAAAGTATTCCAAAATATACAAAATTGAGAATGGAATAGACAAAGTGAAATTAATTGCGCCGATCCTTCCAAATCGCATGCTGCTTTCAATACAATGCCCTCTAAAACCTAACTCCTATGAAGTTCTGATGAACACTATAAGGAGGTCGTATTTGCCAACACGCAAGCAAAAGTTTCATGACGTCATCAAAGGTGGAATATACCCAAATGAAGTACCCAGTCAATATATAACACGGGTAAAAGAAGCCATCGGCAGTCAGAATTTTGATCAATTTATTAAAAACCATCCACAATTTACAAAAGAAATCTTCATATCCGAAATACAAATATCAATGGAAAAGAAGTTATACGCTATATCTGAGTCGGTCGACGTACCAACCTTCATTAAAGTAAGCGACACCATCTTCAAGAATCTGGGATTAGAAAACAATCCCCACACTCCCTCTTTCAATTCAAAAAACTAATGACCAAGCTGTCTGTCCAACTAGACAGCCAAAGTACAACGAGTAACACAGGTAGAAATGTATTTTCCAATAATAATAATAATAATAATAATAATAATAATAATAATAATAATAATAATAATAATAATAATAATAATAATAATAATAATAATAATAATAATAATAATAATAATAATAAAGAACCAGTGAAAATTTTCAACAATACAATTTCTTTGCAATATTCCAAATAATCTCATGGTTTAAACATTTTACAAATAAATAACAGTATCAATAGAGATTCCAATTATAGTAAAGATGACGTTAATACTAAACAACCTAAGCAATTAAATATAATAAATTATGTAAATGATGTTTCTTTCATAATAAATTATTCTAATGATGAAACTATATCTAATATAAAAAAAATGAAATTGAAAAAGTGAATAAAAATAAGAAAATAGCAACTGTATTCAAATTTAATATTTTTTTAGAGAATAGTAATGATTTAAAAAAGGTAATTAATTCTGATAAACATATAGGGTTTTCTATATATTTTTCATGCCAATTATTTTAATTATTAAATAAGCCTAACGTAGAGCGAGGACAAAGCGTCCTCCCACCATCCGAAACTATCGTAGTAAAAACTAAATTTGCGTGACTACAAGTCGCATGGCGTAAAAGTTAAACTACCGATGGAAGAGGATAAATAGGAAGGTCGATTTGTCCTTCGCAAAGCTCAGAAATTTATGGTTATATTTTATATGTCAGAGTAATAACATAATAAAGGTTTAACAAAAACAATGTAAAAAGCAGTAGCCCAACAAGGGACAAAGCTTCCTTCAGTCAGATGTACAAGCGATAAGCGCGCGCCTGCGCAGAGAAGACTCAAAAGTCAATTTGTAAGAAATGCAAAATTTAAAAAAAACTGTATATCGAAGTTCCTACCAATTTAGGAAACATTGTAATACCTTATAAGATTATTACATTGAGCATGATTATGATTATAAATTTCTGCATGTGCCTATTTCAAATTTCCTCTCTTAGTAGCTGGTATAGTCTATCCAAAAATTTCAAAATTAAATTTTAATAAATTGTGTAAAAGTTTACCATAAAAAAAGCGTCCAAGCTACAGATCTGAAAACAAAAAACCGAAAGAAAACGGGAGTCAAGTCGAGTCGCATTCCTTCCCACGCTCGAAGCTACACAGACAGCTGGCAGCCATTGCTTCCCTGTAGTAAAAATTCCATCGTACCAGCCCTTTAAATTGGAGCTCTCGAAAAAAAAAAAAGAGAAAGGAGAGACGAAGAAGATACCTTTTAACAAGGAGGAAAAGAACCTCAAATGGTGAAATACATGAAAGCATATAGAAAGAAGAGTTATTCATTATTTCTAGATAAGAACATTTTCGATTTTAAACAAGCAAATTTCGTCTTATTCGTCTGCTAAATAGTCAGATCTACCAAAGAGAAAATTGTACGTTTTTATTGAGAATTTGATTTGAAAGAAAGAAAATGAAAATACAAATGTCGACCAAAATGGTTAATGAGGTTGAAGAGATATAATATATGTTGGTGTCTGCTAATTATAATGACGGCGAAAAAATAAATTTTATTAAATTGGTCATTAATTCTGTATACTAGGATGTAAATGTTTCTTCTCCTTATTGCTATCGTATTGACCTTTCTTGCACTGTCCTTTTCTATTGCGTATTATGTAATAACTATAAATAGGTTTATAAAGGGGTGCCTAGCATGCATGATATTTCAATTAGCTCAGTCATAAGTTATCTTATGCCTGCTGTTGAAATTCATTGCAGAGCACTCGTGGTCACCATTGCAGTGAGAAATTTCCATTCTCACTGCATATTAAGGAGAGAGAGAGAGAGAGAGAGAGAGAGAGAGAGAGAGAGAGAGAGAGAGAGAGAGAGAGAGAGAGAGAGAGAGAGAGAGAGTGGGGCATGTAAGTGCAATACTTCCCATACATGTGTATGGGAACAAAGCTCTCAATCTCTGAAATATACATGGAAAAATACTGAGGGCATCAGAATGCCAAATAATGCCCGCCAAAATAACTTAAAGACTGTTAAAGATTTAAACTCTGTAACGGTTGGGGAGAGCCTGTGGGGGCCGCCTCCAAGGCCTCAACCGAGAAAGAAGGGATTGTTATTTTAGCAGCCGTCCGAGCAGGACGTGTGAGAGTCAGATATTAGGGCAGTCAACCGGCAGCGTGCCGTGACATAATTACTTCTAATTAACATTGTCTATTCAATAATTAAGTATATTATTCCCATTGCAATTACATTCTAATTATTATTATCTGACATACCATATATATTTCACTTTGCATATTTAATAAACTTTGACCGCATCAATCCTGCGTCATAGTTATTTTAATTACATTGTCTATTCAACTAATTAGTATATTATCCATTGCAATTACATTCTAATTATTATTATCTGATATACTATATATATATTCACTTTGCATGATTTAATAACTTTGACCGCAATCACATATCCTTTCACTACATCCATTCCATCATAATTAATTACTTTTTATATTTTTTGTTTTTTTTTTATCATTATATATATATATATATATATATATATATATATATATATATATATATATATATATATATATATATATATATATTATATATATATATATATATATATAAATATATTATTTATATATATTATATTATATATATATAATTATATATATATATAATATATTTGACTATTTATAGAATTCAGACTCTATTTTTTCATATTTATTTTTACTTGCTCTTATGAATACACACTTAAAAGTCACTTTTTTCAATTTTAAAAAAAACATAAAATTTTATGTCACAAAACATCAGTACACACAATTACACATATTTATTTACATATCTAAATTATAATAAGTTCCACTAGCTTTCGCCGCCATAGTAACGGCCTCTTCAGGTGGGATGTTGAATAGAAAGGAAGTTCCTGCGTCAAAGAAGAATCTGAAGTATGAAACAATTTTTCAGTTGGATGGTTGTTGATGATCTAATTTTTTATCAATGTTTTTGAAAAATTTTGTATTTTTCATCATTAAATTTTGTGTCACGTCTATATTTATTTCACCTGCTATTTTATTAAAGTTATTACTATTTATAATGCAATATGATTCTATTATTTTTCTCTTGTTATTATCTGAGACATTAATGATGGGTTCCATATTGTTGATATTGATTTTATGATTAAACGTCTATCTATGATGAGTAAGTGCTGAGTTCTGCTTATCGTATGTGAGATCGTATTTATGCTGGTCATTTCTTCTTTTAAAGTCAACTGTCTCTTCAACATAAATACTTCTACAGTTATAGCAAGGAATGCTATATATATGTGAGAAATAATATTATTTTCTCGCAATATTATTTATAAAATAAAAATAAAATTTTTAAAATTTTGTATAAATCAGTTCTTATAAATTAAAATTTTTCATTAAATATGCATAATTTATTACTTCCAATAAAGCAAAAATATAATTATTTTATTATGAGAAACTTTACTAATACTTATTTGGAAATATTGGTGCCCTGCGGAGAAAACAGGACACCTTAAAAAAGTTTTAATCTCCTGATAAACCGGAACCGGAATCGGAGATCCGGTGCATCACTAGAATTTAAACTGCTGGCAAAATTATATTATCTAGGTGATTATTAATAGACATTATTATAGTCTCACTATGATGAAGTTGGTGTAATCTGTTTTAAAGCATTTAGTGAAGTATTTTTGTACACTGATTGTTGTATTAAATATTTGCTTTTCTAATTGGTGACAGAAGAGTTACCAGATAGTGTTGATTCAATACTATGTTTTTGTCCTTGACATATATTATTTCTGGTGACATATTTCAAAATACATAAGAGTGAAGAGGATAGTTAGTTTAAATATTTTGTATATGTGCATTTGATGTCTGTGACAGAGGAGAAAATGGCATAAGAAAAATTTATTAAATAGAAACTTTCAGCCAAAATTCTGCAATTGTTCGGGAAGCTTATTTAGTTTCGCATGTGCTTGAATTACTTAATTAAAAACTCTCATGGCTATTCTAGGTCATACATTTTCATTCTGATACGTGACAGGCTAGTTTCTATGAAATGATTGATATTTAGATTATGGTGTGAATCTGACACACATCATTATTAAAAAGCAGTTTTCCCTGTTTTTTTCTTGAAACATTCCATCTATTTGTTTGTTTTAATTTATGGGACTTTTCAAAATCATTTCTCGCAATTTATGAAAGGTTGGGAGAGTTAGGAAAATTTGAATCATTGTGTGTCAAGTTTTTTGTCATTTATTATTATATAAAGGGTGGGTTTGAAAGTTTGTTGAAAGTAAGTTGTGTACTTTTGTTTATTTAAGCCTTCTAATATCTGAGTAAGAACAAATAATCCGGAAACTAATTTTTTTTTTTAAATTCTCAGTTTGAACGAAGCAATATTTCAGTTTTTTGAAATTATTTTACAAACGATTTCGACATGAATAAAAGGGATGAGATAAAGGTACACCGTATTATAAATATTAAGGGACTTCGAATTTGTTGTTTATTTAAAACTTTAAATGGATGAGGATTTTTTCTGGGTAGATATATCCTCCCTTTTTGAAAATTCCCCAATATATCTTCCTTTACTGAAAATTTCTCATCCCTTAAAAGCTATAAATAAGTGCCTTCTAAGATTTGTAATAATAATAAAAAAAATTAATTGTAGTAGTATAAGTCAAATTTCATTATATCTGACTTTCTTGTTATAGTCAGAGGATAGATCGCAGTTTTTTTAGTAGTCAGTAAGTAAGTATGAGTATTCCTATCGTTCACGTTGTCACGTTCTACTATGCTGTCAGTAGTAATTTTATTTATTCTATTCCCATTTCAACGCATCACTTATTACTTTGTCTACTGGAGTGAATTCTTGATATGAAGTAGTAACCCTAGGTTTCTATCCATGCGGCGTTACCCGTTAATCGTCAGTAGACATTAGTAAATGGAAAGAACGAATATCGCTCGCTGCTCCAAACAGGGTCCTCTATATCTATTTCAAGTATTTGTTTGTTTTATTGTTTAGTCACCCTTGCCACTTACGACTACTCTTAGCGTTCGTCGCTGGATCGTTGTGTCCACTGTCTTAAAAGCCAGACTCCGTTTAAATAGCAGTATATTTCTTAAGTTTCGCTTAAAAGTCTGTTTGGCGAATTCTATTTACTTTTTTACTGTCAATGAATGTAGATTCGCTTCCTCCCTTTTAACAGCAGATCTGTTAATATCGAAATTGTCATTAAGTCTTATTAAGTAAGTTGTTTGGTCTGAAGTGCATTTTAAATCACAAGTCGAATTACTAGACATAATGATTAAATATTAAAAAATTCCGATAGAATTCGTCTTCAACACGTCCTATTTAAGGGTATTGCAAAAACATTCATCGAAAATATATCTCCACGTCATGAAATCCCACCCTTAAGACCTATCAGGTAAACATCGGCGAGAACTGTAACTCACGACAATTGCACGAAATTTAAATGGCACATATTCCGTGCCGTACGATTGACTTCAAGGAATATGGTTAAGAAGTACGTGAAGATTTTACTTAATAATTAGATCTTGAAATTTACCCCCCATGACAAGATTTATTCTTTTAGATGTTGAAAGCTTATTCACTAACGTACCTGTGAAAGATACAATTGAGATAATATTGGACAGAACTTACAACCATCCCTCATTACAACCTCCCAAATATTGATAAATCTGTTTTAAAAAAAAATCTTTTACATAAATACGAACTATGATTCCTTTTTGAATTCGATGGAAAAACAAATATTCAGGCCCTCACCGTGGAATGGCGTTTTTCTCTTTCATGGGTTTCCTTGTTTCTTCTCTTTGAAGAATATCTTCCCCCCAAAATAACTTCTTCAATCCCAGACTATAATATATAAGATAAGTTAATGACACCTTCGTGGTCATTACCACGGTCCACTTTTAATGTCTTTAATTGAAGAGGATCACCAAAACCTAATTCTGTATTGGACAGTTCTATAATTTGAAGGGGTCTTCCATTTTTTATGAACGGCTTAACATCGGTTCCTTTTGATCCAATGGTGGAGCCTCACCCACAAGTATTCTAGCGTCAAAACCTGACTGACAAGAGGGTTCCTATGAACTAATTTCCAGTTGCACACTTCACCCCTTACTGTTACGAACATCGCCCCTAATTAAAGAGCACCTTTACTTGAGCATAGAGCTTTACTCGCATTGTTGGCTCTTGACTTGGAAACTTTCTGATTGACGGCAGACGCCCTCGTCAAGAATGTAAACACGGAAATCCTTTACTAATAATTGCGGGAACTTCCCGCAAGTAAGTATTTGCCTACTAGATGAAAATCAATTAAAATCTTGTTTATACTAGGAGAAAAATTGTCGAAAAAGGCAGAGCATAAAAAGGGAACATGCTTGACAGCTTCTTTTGTTTAGAGCCTGGTGGTCAATCTATAGGATCGCATTTAAACTTATATGATAATACTCCCGAATTAAAAAAATATAGTTCAGTATCAACATCTAAGGTCCAAATCTAAAACCGTAAAGAAAATAAACTTAGCTGTAGTTGTATAAGAGATTCTTCTCATGTTTTTTCCGAAAGCAGCTAGTGGGACTAAGGAGGAATTCGTAATCATGTGTAATAGACCAATTCTAATACTGTATATAAAGCTGGCTTCGTATATGCTCTTACATTTCGGTATAATACTAAATTTCTCTCAAACTCTCTTGCGTCTCACAACATATGATACACGGCCCAGTAGATCCTTTGAACATGTTGAGAGAACGAACATGGAACTGTCCCACACCACATCTCGACTTTCTAATTTTGAGCAGATCTTAACACACGCAGCGGGGTGCCGGAAATTTCTTTGAATTGAGGCTGGCTCTTAAGATCTTGTCTAAATCAGTAAGCACAAGAATGATTATCATAAAGGTAATTTACGAGATGAATAGGGGAAAATTCTTTTGAACATTTTTTTTATTTTAGGTTTAGCATTAGATAGATGTTCTCTCTTTGATATATTTATGAGAATTTAAAGGCGATCTTTTAGATTTAATCGTTAGTTTAAACTGTTAAATATGTTTACTTTCACAATTTATTATTTAATAACTATTATTTTTGTTTTTTCATCGTCAATTAATCATTGTTACTTTATCAATATATGAAATTGAAGTGGCCTAGGCGAATATTAAGTTAAACAGTTCAGAAAAAAGCGGGGGTTGTTCTATTTTATTCTAGCAATAGTCATTAACAATCTAATCAAGAATACTTTCAATAACCCTAAGCAAAATAACCTAACAAAGGCTTGTAAATCTTATACTTAAATTAGAAGCTGATATCACAGGTAACGTTATATGATGATGATTGATGGATGTTATTATCGTATTATTATTATTATTATTATTATTATGTATCTATTATTATTATTAGTATTATTTATTATTATTATTATTATTATTATTATTATTTAATTATTATCTATTATGCAAGATGCCCCGACCAGCTAAAATGGTAATTACCTAACACTAGAATACATTGAAAAGCTTAAGAGAGCTTTACCCCTCTATATAGCTGACCATCCTTATATTCCTGTCCTTACTGCATATCACTGACAATTGCTTGAATAAGTTTTGGTGTAATTTCATTCATTTGATGATAACCAATGTAGTAAGTAGTTCTAAATCTGTGTTGTTTTTTATAATAATTCATGTCAGAGTATATATCATTTTTGCATGATGATATAAATGATATAACTCAGGAAAGCCTTGAACAGCTTTTTGTGCAGAAGCAGTGGATTTGAATATTTGTTATTATATTGTTGATCTAAGGTATATAGATGAATATTTTTTTCTCAGATTATTAGAAAAAAAAAAGAACTTTGGAGTCAGGGTTGGAAAAAACCCGGGGTTGGACAAAAAAAAAAACAGCCCAGTGGTTTTTTGGGGGGTTTTATTGGGTTTTATTGGGTTTATAGGGTTTTATTGGGCTTTTTTAAAATTTCTATTTTTGATGAAAAAATGAAATGATCAATAATAATTGAATTTACTATTTGTAATATTATTTTAGTATTATTTGACAAATATATTAAAAATAGGTATAAAATTTACAAACTAAACACATATAATTTGGAAATAGACATTGTCCAAATTCGCTCGATATGTAATTATTTCATAATTGGTGAAACTTGTAAACGTAAATGGTATTGTCTATTGTTACATGTTATTGATAGTATGACATAACAGGACTATATTGTTAGTAATTAAAGTAATATTAATTAAATTTTATTTATTTAGATACTTTGAACATTGTCCATTGTCGCCGTCATAATCTGAGGATCTGTGAATCTAGTAGCTTAGCTACCAATAGTTCAGTAGTTGTTACCGAGAAACTTGGGAGACTTGCACCAGATACCTCCCCAGCCAAGCTGCGTACAGCCAACCCACACCAGATCTGGGGGTTTTTTAATGGTAAAACCCGGTAAAATTGGGAGATTTCGAAAAAAAAATATGGTATAATTATTTATAGTTTTTTGTTAAAAAAAGAATGAGGTAATGGCAGCGGCTGTAGAAACACATTCATGAGATTTTTTAATTTATATATATAACGTTATATATATATTGATATTAATATATGATATATATATATATATTTATAATACTAATAATATATATATATATATATATATATATAATAAATATCATATAAGTATATATATATATATATAGTATATATATATATATATAATTCATACTTTTTAAAACTTCTACTTCTCCTAACATCTCCTCTCAAAACACTCCAACTTTTCCTATTTTCCTTGCGACGGCTCTAACGTCTCTCCTGTGAATAACATAAACATCTCTGGTCTTCAACATAAAACCAGATAAATTCTGTCCTGAACCCCTCCACATATTTCAAATGGTTGCTAAAGCGGGTGGCCTCCAAGAAACTGGGAGTATCTTGTTCATGGGTTGCGGGGGAATATTTTTTTTTCCCTGCTGCGCAACCAACGCTTCCAGTAATATAGAGGGCCTTATTCGCCCTTGTATGGAGTACTGTTTCCACATTTTTTTTTTTTGGGGGGGGGCTCGGGCCCCCCACCTTCTATTGGATAGGGTTGAGTTAAAGCTAAGAGACTAATAAAACCTGTTCGCCCTTTAAACATTACTTTTTTCCAACATCTCTTGAACCTCTATGCTCTGCGGACGGTGACGCGTTGGCGCAATTATCTCCGTTTTCTAGTAGGTACTGAACAACGGTAGATTGTCATGGGAGTTGCCCCAGCTCTCATTCCACTCCATTGCGGGGTCGCCGCCGTCGCAATACAAGGAGGTGGCCATCGTTCTCGCATGAGTTTTGCGTGAGTAATTGAGAAACCCGCAACTTGTTTTTCGTCTGTGGTGCCTCGTTTCTTATTCAGGCTACTTCTGTTCTGTGGAACTCCTTGCGCTTCCTGTTTTTTTCCAGCGGAGAACTATATTTTAAATCTTCCTTCTCTCTTTAAAGCCACGTCTGCTCAACCACTGAAAGGAAGATTTGCCTTAGTGCTGGGGGATTTGGAGTGGCCCTTTTTTCCAATGTTTTATTTCCCCGCCCCCTCCTTGAAAGGCGCTTTGGCCCCCGTGAGCTGGTGGTTCAACCTGTATAAATATATATATATATTATTATATATATATTTATATGTAATATAGTTATATTTAAAAATTAATTAAATTTTTTATAATAATATTATATTTAAAACTAAATAAATCTGATATATGATAGGTATATATATATTCTATATATATATATATATATATTTTGATATACTAATATAGATATAGATATAGATATGTACTATATACTATATATATAATATATATATATACTATATATATCTATATATATACATATTGAGGGTATTATACTAGGACTAATAAATGACTATTTGATAAAAACAACAATAATTTGTATATATAGATTAAAATTTATAAAAAGTATATTAATACTAATAATTAAAAATTAATAAATAAGTAGCAAAGGTAATAAAAATATATATTATGAGGTGATAATATATATATACTGTACATACATAGAAGAACGAGTGTCGTAACAACTAAGACTGGCAACTACAGTCATCAATGAGAAATAACTGAGGAGTGGTGAACCCACAGGGTTCCAGTGCTGGGCCACTATTGTTTCTCCATATACATAAAGTGATTAGAGCGAGGACATAAAATGCGAAGGTTTCTAAGTTTGCAGATGAAACCAAAGTGGCTACCTCAGTTACGAATATTGAAGGATGTTATTATAAATTCCAAAATGAACTTAGTTTTTTTTTTGCTGGCAGATAAGGTGGCAAATGAATTTAATAGTAAAGAAGTGTACAGCGTTTTTGCACCTAGGTTTAACTATCAACATATAAATATGATCGAGATGGGGCGACTGGGGCTGTGAATCGTGGGACCAAGAAAAAACGATTATTTGT
>JABUQX010032239.1:37500-60953 GCA_015478945.1 Trachelipus rathkii
ACAAAACTTGAAATATTAACATTGTTTGAAGATTGCATCCAGTAATTAAATACAGGAACTTATTTTGTGACTCTTCTGAAGTTTCTCAACTGCTTTCTTCCTTGGCATCACCGACAGGATATTTTGTACTACAAAATGACAAGTGTTTAGCTGAAAGTGGAGTCTCCAAATTATTCTTGCTATACGCCAATTTATCCTTACAGGAATTAAGAATGTTTGGGAAAGCCATTTTAAAGGTTTTTGAAATAAACACAAAAGTTCTCTGGTCCATTCAACTTTAAATTTATGGTTTTCGTTTCCTCTTTTTCTTTGCTTTCGCATGTCTAGTTTTCTACTCAATCATTCTTAGAAAAATAATTTTATTTTATAAATGTCCATAGTTTTAAAGCAATCTTTTGTATTTATTCTATCTAAAGGTGGTTATTTCATCTTTAACAATATATATTATATTTTTAACTTTTATTTAATGAATAATAACAATATTAAATTATCTTCCTTACAAAAACGACAATAAATAAAGCCACCAACACAAAATATAATTTACAATTCTATAAATTAGATGACAAATTAACACCGTAGAGGATATTTACAGTAGCTGGTTTGGAAATAATATCAGAAACTTTATGCTTATCGCAAGATAGTACTTTTGTCACACGGCGCGCGATTTGCGAGGTAACGCGAATCATAGGCACTATAAATCTGCCACAAATGAACTGCATGCAGTGACTGGCTTTCACTCAACTCGTTTACAATTGAAGAACGCAAGCCTCCCCATATACCGAACGAACTAGGTTGATGAGAATCCCTGGAAGGATGCTCAATAAGCGCTTCGGACAGAAGGCAGGTAATGACCGCTATTGGTGCGGATTTTATACTTACAATATTCTAGTCTTTTATCCGGACGGCTGGCACGCGCTCTGGATAATGTATAAGATTAATAATACTGTAACACACGATGCAATAAATGATATGATTTGTACGATGACATATCTTATATAATTCTATTCTGAAATGTTTTTTCATTGAGTTCACGACTTCAGAAGCACGTAGCCCTAAAGATTAAAGACACAATACATCATTAACAAAGCATGTAAAGTAGAAATAGATGTAAGACCAGTCATCACGAAGTTTCAATTCAACATGTGTATATTTTAGTGGAAGAGAAACACACTCATAGGGGCATAAGAGCCGTCAAATCTATAGGCTCGCGAGCGCGTTTTACCGACCACTGTTCTAGAGGTAAAAAAAAAAAAAAAAAATTAAAAGCCTAAAGCATTTGCTTTATTATTTTACCCATCAAAATTGTCTGAAAATTTAAGAAATTTTATTATTACATTTTTAGGTGGGGGCTAATATTGTTTTGTACTATCCCAAACTATTTTTCTACTTGGATTCCACCCTATTATTAAAAAACAAAAGGAAATGATAAATTGGTTGACCTATAAACAAATATTAAATTAATGTGACAAAAAATTTATCAGTTGTCGTGCAGTTCATTGTTTAGAATTATATTTTATAACTTGCAGTACAGCCAAGAATAGGGGAGGGCAAAGTAGGGAAGGCTAGAGAGGTAGAGCTGTAGGCTATTGTGCAAGTTTGCAAATTGGCTTTTTCGCGGTAAAGGGACTTGATATATTATAGTATATATATAATATATTACATAATTATTAATATTATATAGATATATATATATTATATATATGATATATATATATTTTATTAATCTATAATGATATATATAATAAGATTAAATTGTATATTATATATGATATATAATATATTATATTATTAATATATATTATAATAATATATATATTAATATATATTATTATATTAAATATATATATATAATTATATTAATATATAATAATTATTATATTATTAATAAATATCAATATCACTTCACTAATCATTATAACATTTCAAAAATATAGTACACTTGTAGTATATTTATATTATATATAGATTAATAATAATATTATATATATGATATAATAATATTATATATAATAAATAGAGGTGAGGTAGGGAACTTAGATATATAAATATATATACTGATATATATATAAGTTAAGAGGAATAAAACTAAAATAATATATATATATATATAGGACAAAGTTACTTAACGCCACACGGAACGGGAGCTCGCGATCAAAAAAAAAATTTTCACAGAAACATCTATATACAGTACTCGAAATACTAGGTCGAAATGATTTTTTTTTCTGTTTCTTCTGTTGCTTTCTTGTGTTTTACCTGTTCTAGAGGGCGACAAATTAATATATATTATACAAATGTATTTACAGCGGCATATAGTAGGGGCTCGAGCCACGGGGATACACATGAGGTGGGACGCTCTTTCCATACCCCCGTCAGGCGGCAAGGGGCGCGCACAACCCCACACGGACCATGACACCCACTACCAGAGAGAGCGGGTACACAGGAACCTTCCCCGGTTATAGGGGGTGGAAATGTCCTACCCCGTAGTTTCCCCTGAAGGCCCGACAGACCCCTACTCCTCCATCGGTGCGGTTTCATACCCTTATAACCTATTAACCATTGCGGGTGATAATTCTGTGTTAATGACATTTTTCCATACTAAATCTTTCCCAGGCTTCCCAACAATGGTATTCCTTCCAGCATGGTAGCTATATTATTGGTAGGATTGTAGGAGTATGAGTGGTTTGTTTTTTTTTTGGTGTTCTTTTTTTTTTATTCATTTTCTACCTTTAACAACGGGCCTAATTATGTATACGAGTAGAGGGGCTACCTCGGGTGGACAAATTTTTCATTGATACGAGGGCTCCCGTTCCGTGTGGGGCGTTAAGTAACTGTTACCATTATATGTATATATATATGATATATATATATAAATATATTAGAATAATAGTAATATATATAGTATATATATATATATATATATATGAAGTAGGCGGGATAATGAATTTTTTTCAAAATAGGTAAAATATATAGGGCATTTAGTAAAAAAATTAATATATATATTAACATATGTATTATAGTATATATTATTATAATTTACATTATACTTCAATAATAATATAATAGTATATTTATATAGGTAAAATATCATATAATATATAACTTATTATGTATGAGTACTATTCCTAATTTCGTTTTTTATATAGGTAGGGTATATTAATAATATTATAGGCAACTATATTATTATGTATAGTTAACTGAGCTTTTTAGGCCCTTGAATACAGCCTTGTTTCCATATGAACCCTAGAAAAAGGTAAGAAAGAGGATACTTTGATTTTATTATTATATATTCACTAGACTATATATATATAATATATATAATTATTATATAGTATATATAGTATAATCCTATATATATTTATATATACTATAAAAACTATACCACAAAAAATATACTGTGTGTGCACTACCTTATATTATATATATTATGTACATAAATAATATTATATATTTAAGGTAGTACATCACCTACCAACATCAAACACATTTTATATTATTAGATAACTTTTTATACACATAATTTCATGAAAAACATACCTTACTAATTATATATATAAGAAATATAATATAAATATTCATCTAACTTAATAATTATATATATAATGTTTTTACTCACAAAGGGCAAGAAGCATGGAAAATTCTCAATTTTTCAACGCGGGACAAAAAAGCTGAAATACCACGTGGCAAATGGCCCCCCGCCCATCTCCTTCATATTTATTATAGATAATATATATGTATAAAAACTATATTATATACTTTCTACATATAAACTATATAGGTATTAATATAGGGATATAATTATTGGTAGGGGTATAGATATATATAACCATATTATCAATATACTAAATGTATATATAAGTTTATATAATATTATATATATACCTATATATATATATCATATTATAGATATAATATATATTAAAAAATGATACCAATATTTATTCAAATATTATTAATATAATAAATATATATATATATAATTATAATAATAATAATATTATTATGTAGTATTATATATTATATACATTATTATTATATATATATATATTAATCTTATATATAAAATATTATATAGACCTATTAAATATATTTATTATCATAATAATATATAAAATTATTTATTATATATTTATATATTGATATGTATATATTAGTTTAATATTAATATATTCCAATATTAATATATATATAGAGTAAATTGGAGATCTAAATTCATATAATCCTAATACATATATATAATAAACTATTGGTATAGCCATCCATATATAGTATAAAAGAATATTATTTAGTTATTATTAGGTAATAACCTAGGCATTATCAGATGTAAATGATAACACATGGGTGTTAATATGTGTTATGGATTATTATTATATTAATACTACATATTTACCTACGTACCCTACATATATAAAAAGCTTAAATATAAGAGAGTAACTAGTTACATTATATTATATATAAATATATGTTTTATTATATTGAGGAATATAGTATATATATATATGTATTATATATATTATAATATATATAATATATAGATAGGCTAAATATTATAATAATATTATAATATATATAAAACTATCATATTATAATAATAAAAGATTTATGATAATAATAATAATATATATACAAAATAAAAATTATTATAGCTATATATATATCTATATAATATAATATTATATATATACTTTATATATATTAAAGTATAGCAGTATATATATTATAATTATATATATATATTTACTATACCTATCCTTACTATAATAATTATATATATATGTACTTTTGATTAATAATAATAATATATATATATATAGTGAGGGCATATATAATTTTCTTTTCTTATATACAAAATATATATTATAATAAAAATAAGAAGTAGTTAATTATGGAAAAAATATAATAATATATAATATGGCATATATATATATATTATACAAATATATTAAGATATGATATATATAATAATAATATATAGTAGTAGTAATACATAGAATATAAATAGAATTATATTAATATTATATATGTATATATATGAGCTAGGTAAAGCCCATTGAGTTATATATAAAATAAGAGTATTATTTATAGGTAAGATATTCTTTTGGAAACAATAGTTATTGAGAATATATATAAGGTGATATATAATATACCGTATATATAATTATATAACTACATATCATATAATATATTTATATGAGGTTTAATAATATAAATAATAAGCCATATTAATATACCCCTCTGTTGTTGTATTATATAGTAGAATAATAAACCATATATATATATATTATCCATATATAATATATAATAATAGTTATGAATATATACATGGTATTATCCATATATATACATTATAAATATATGATATGTATATATATATGATATATTATAGAATAAGCCACAAAGATTATTTATATTTCTTTCATATTACACATATAATATAAAATAATGAAATATATATACTCTTATTTATATATAGTGAATAAAAGTCTTAATTCAAAAATAGGTCTTAATATGTTATATTATACATATCAAAGTATTGATAATATTATCGAAAAAAACTAATTATAAACTACTAATAATATATAATAATATATAGGGTATTATTATAATAGAATATATATATAATGACATATATATATACCTAATATATATATATAAAATAATAATATAAAAGGTTATTTTCTTCTTTCTCACTATAAGGGATTATATAGTAATATACAATAAAAATAGAAAAGTATTAAAATAAGATTTGGCTCCTGTTGTGTTATATATGAGTATATATATATAAATATATATATATAATATAAAAATAATATATATTATATATATTATATATATTAATATATATATTGAGATTGATGTAGTAGTATATTATAGTGATAGTGGGAATATGTGTATTTTGTGATTAATTATGATTAGTATAATATATATATATATATAAACTTCAGCTCATTTTGAAATAAGGAAAGTAAATTTTCATTTCATAGTTTGAGAGATCTGTCTCGGTAAGGGTCGTTAGGGTTATTTAATAAGGGCCCAAATTTTCATATTGATGGTCGCTTTATCTTGGTTATTTGGGTCATCTTTAGGGAATTATTTTTTTCTTTTCAATAATATATTTAGAGATTATATATATAGTATGATATGGTAAATAATATATATATTATAATTATTAGTAATAGTTATTTTACTAATAATATCATTATTAGTTATATATATATATATAGTTAAAATATTATTTGCGCATAATATAATATATAATATATATAAATATATTATACATATAATAGTTTGATATATTATATATATATATAATATCTAATTATATATATATTTTAATATTATAATTATAATATATAATTATATATATATATATTAATAATTATATATAAATATATAATTTAATATATTATATTATATATATATAATATATTAATTAGTATATTACTAATATATATATTTATATATAAATTAATAATATTTATAGTATATATATTTATATAATATTAAATTATTTAATAAATATCATAAAATATATTAATTAAATTAATATAGAAAATATATATAATATGTAATACAAAAAATATATTAAAATTATTATATAATTAAATATATTTAATAATTATTATAATTATTATTATTATATAAGCTAATTATTAGTTATATATTATTTATTATATAGTAATAAGTAAATAGGAATAGTATATTTGAAAACCTATATTATATTATATATATAGTAGTATAGAGTATGATTTGGGTAGTATAACATATTGAGTGTAAGTGAGGTGAGGTGTATTGTAAGTTTTATAGTAGATATATAGAAATAGTATATAGATATAGTATAAATATATATATAGGTATATAGAATAGTATTTATATATAATATATAATATATTTAATATATATAAACTGTTCAGCCCGAGTGTGGGATAATCTTCACCTAAGTTTCATGTGAAAATGGAAATTAATTCAGTGAATCAAGCAAAGGGCGTTGGAGTTAAAATGAAGGCCCCAACAATAAGGCGGACGATTTATTAAAAAACTCTATATAACTAATTGGAAATAATAATCAGAAGGAATAGTGAGAAAACGAAAATACGGCTGTCTGTGTTAGGAAAAAAATGTACAGACACTACTCGAAAGTTCGTTAGAAGAGAGAGTCGCGATGAATTTATCTTATGAATTTTTTATTTATTTAAGTCACTTATTGAGAAATATAAAAAAATAATAATCTTGAAAAATAGTTGGAAAACGGGGAAAATGAATGTTAAGTATTGAGAGAAGGAAATAAATAAGAATTTCATGGGCCTCATTAAATTTTAAATTGTTTTCTAAATAGAGGCTTTCTTTATCAAAAAAAATTAATAGGCCTCGTGCTCATTTGATGCGGTAATTTCTTAGTGTAGGTTATATTAGAATCACCAACAGAAGATCTGAGTAAAGATAAAGGTAAGTTACCTAAAACAAAATTAAATTCATAAACCTGTTTCTGTCTGAATACTACTTTGCCTGAAATTGGGGGGAGAGCCGTAACTCGCTTGAGAGGTGGAGTCGCAAAAATGAACAAATCGCGCTATGGAGGTGGGTTGAACAAACTGTCGACATGTTGAGATTTAATGATAACTTCTCTTTAGCCTAAAGTACCGCCGACATTTTCGTTTCAAATATCATATTATCTTTTTAATTAGTATACATATTTTTACTAATTGAGATAAAATCCTGGTGATTTTCAAAAAACGGGTTATGATACCACTTCTGCTATAAATAATTAATAATAAGCATAATAATAATAAAATAAATAATTAATAATAATAATAATAATAATAATAATAATAATAATAATAATAATAATAATAATAATAATAATAATAATAATAATAATAATAATAATAACAAATATTCAAACCAATCAATAAATAATAGATGGAGTAAAATGTATATATAATTAATATATAATTAAGTACATAGTACGCATATTCAAACCAATCACTATATAGCAGTCACCGAAAGCTCAAAATGTAATCTTCTAAAGAGTTAGGTTAGGTGTACTAAAAACCTAGATATAAGAGAAAAATATTTCAAATGGAGTATGAGAAGAGAGTGGTTTGTATTTATTATAATATGATTACTTCTCGAAATATTGTTTGTTTTGGTTTTGGCATTCCTTGTTGATATTACTAACACCACTTATAAAACACTAAATATTAATCATTGGTGTGTTTGTCAAAAGTTAAAGTATTGGAACATCAATGGATAATATAAAATCTTCATATTACATCTAGGCTTAGCCTAGGATCTTAAACTTCAAGAAACATGCCAAATTTTTATATTGATCTGAAAGGGTCAAAGGAAAAGCTTCAGCGGTTATTTATAAATTGTAGAAATTAATATATATTTTTACATAAAGCAGATAATGCATGCTGATAATGCATGTATACTTTTACTGGTGTTCTCTTACTATATTTGTCTATCCTAAACTAAACAAAATCATAGAATTCTAAGTAGCTTTAATTTGCATCTTTCTTGGGATATTTGGTGTTATACATTTATTGAAGTAAATATGAGTGAAAACAGTATTCGTTGTGCTTATTGTGGGGATTCATTTGAGGGAGGGAAAAAGTATAAGAAAAATATGGAAATTGGGTGCAGTGAGCAATATAGTACATAATTGAAAGCAGTTGTATTTTGTAACATAACCAATGTTTTTATTCCTTATTAAAATGTATATTGATCATAGTTCGCTAAGGCAGAGATGGGCAATCTAGATAATGCAGTTGTGAAACAAAGTATACCAAATCTATTAAATCACTTCCTTACAAGTACTTGTAAGATTTCCACAAGTGTAAAGCTTGGGCGGTAATAGTTGAGTTCAACAGATTGACAAAATTTTGAGGTGGTATTTTTTCTGATAACTGGTTTTAATACAGATTTATAAAAATCATGCAGCATTACACCTGGTACAGAACCTATTACCTGAAATAAGATATTGAAATAAATTATATCTGTCTTAGCTCCTCATTTAGGAATATAGAAATATGCAGATATCTCTGCAATAGTATTAAACACATAGACGTTTCGAATATGTTTATCGATGTAATAAGCCATCCATTCTAGTGCCTCGATGAAGGTAATAATTTGTTACAGCTAGCAACGGATGAAATTAATGGAGAGCTAATAAATATTAAAACTGAAAATGAACTTGATGGCCCTTAATAACGAGCCGAAGCACCTACTTAATTTGTATGTAGTAGATATCAGCTCATATGGGAAATTTAAACAATTCAGAGGCTGTACTTTTTTTCCTAAAGAGACTGCGGATTTTCGCTTTCACTATTTAATTCATGTATATATTTTCTTAGAGTATATCCTGTGATTCAAAAAAAAAAATTGTCGTTTCTTTTTTTTAATAACAAATTCCTAATAAGAGGGTTTTTTACAAACTTGAGGTTTGGTAACTTGTTTTCCTAAGAGGGACCGACAAATAATTTTTTTATTCTCTATTAGCTGAGTTTTTATAGAGTCATATGCTTGTGATTTTTATATAAAATCGTGTTATAGAATGGCAAGTATTAGCGAAATATATTACCATTGAATGATGATCTGGATTAAGTTTTGTTTATTATACTTATACTTATTGTCATCCACATGGTAAAAGTACCTAAGAACAGTGGTAGACCAGAACCTGCTTTCTAAATTTATAAATTTTAATCATTTATGCTTTACCCACAAAAAAATAATTTCATAAATTATTTTTAGGACCCTAGAGTTTAGTATGATAAGTTTTTGTTTGCAATTATGCCAACAGAAATCTTGATCTACTTAACCAAAACTTATCATAACCTTGACCAGGGTTGATATATATAAAGAAAATGATAGCTATATGATTACAAAATAATATTGCCTATAAAAATATTGCAATTGTGCAATTTTTTATTAACCATTTTTGCAATGTAGATAAAAAAAATCACGCAAAAAATCAATTGATATAAAAAAATTATGATGTTTTAGAGAATCTAAACTCTACTATTTACGTGCTTGGGCTAATCGTTAGCTCAGTTGTCTGATGGCAGCTGTAGGTTGGAGTTTGTCCTTTATATGTAAAACTACCTAGCACGAAACTAAATATAAACGACAGTAAATAGGGAAGACTAATGGAAGCAAAGAATATTTGTTTGAAATTGGGTAATAGTCTGCTTCAAATATGTAGATCGCGAGAGAGGATAGTGTTATTTGATATAGAGATTAAAAACATAAAAATATATATGGTTTTGGAAGAAACGGAAATAAAAATGCTAGAAAAAGCAGACCTTTGGCAAATAAAAAATAAAATAAAAACCTTCTTTCAAAATTCAAGTATATTTAATATACTGAGTGAGTGAGTCTTGTCTCTTTTTATATTATGAGAAAGACTGAGGGGGTTAGGGGAAGAGAGTGTCCAATGGGTTGTGTAAACGTCGATGAGTAATGATTTTCTGTAGATTAAATTATTTTAATTTTAAATCTTAGTATTAAAAAATAGCACTGTGCATGGCACATGAAATTTTTCTATAGCGGCTTTATCCCTGACCTGTGAATATATAAATAGTCTTATTTGAAAATTATCCATTTTAATCATTGTTCCATGCCATAAATGGTGGTTTATACCAATTTGCAACCCTGCTATGCAAACCCTGCTATTTGCGCGCTTTCTAGTGTGTATATATTTTTATTTGTCTTTATCATTATTTATTTATTTTATTTTTGTTAATAAATGGTCCATTCCTCGATATTTATGTGAAAAGTAGTAAGGTATTTCGAAAAGGGTTAAAAAATCAGGGGTATAGGATTTTTGAAGCTGCACTCTTTCCGCAAAAGTATTTCTAAAATATAAGGCCATATTTACTAGTCAGTGAAATTTACATTATTGATTAAGCTGATAAATTAGTCAAGAATATGAAATAAAAATTTAAATTTGTCGAAAGTCTTTATGAGAATAAATTCAATATATTCAGGAGTAACGAGTAGACTATATATTATGAAAGCAGGCTACATGAATGGGATCTGCCCCGCAATTTTTTATATTACCCCATACACCATGATTGTCAATTACTCTTGCACAATATATATATATATATATTTATAAAATACGTGTGAGCTATATACGGATATATTGTATGCTAAATATATACTACTTATATTATTTATTTTAGGGTATTTATATCAATATATATAATAGCTATTTTATACTATTTGGTATATATATATATATATATATAATATAGGTTTAATACTGGATAGAACAGCGAGCCAGCACACATTTTGAACAAAAAATATTTCTAAGGTTCAGAAAAAATTCATAAAGGTCTGAAAAAGTTAAGTTGTTAAGTTTTTAAGAAATATTTTTAGTGGCAACGCTTCTAAGAATTATTGCCTATTTAGAAGCTTCCCACTAAACAAATTTTTTAATAAAAAAATAATCCCTATAACTTTTCGAACTTAAATTTTTATTTGAACTTAGAAAATATGTATTTAAAACAACAATCTCCATATCTTATGTTTAATGACAGCTATAAACCACAGTATATTATTATTTATATATTATAGTATATATAATATATAGATATGATATATATAATATGATATTATATATATATATATTAAATATATATATATTATAATAATATATAATATAAATATATTATTATATTATATATATATGATAATTCCTTTATCATTCTACTTATGTCACTAGTGCTGTGGGGAGCCGAGGGGATGCTGATAGTTAAATTTATAATTATAAAATCTTCTAGTTTTGTCATTTTAGTTATAACAAAATAAGATTGCTCATATAATTACGCTTCTCTTTATTAATATTATATTTATTAATGATATATTATTATAATAATATAATACAATATTACAAATTATTTACATTAATATATATAATATATATATTTATATATATATATAATATAATATATATATATATATATATATTTTGTAAATATTGCATAAAATATATATTATTATACGATTTATATATTATAATATATATATATATATATATATTATAAATATATAATATAATATATATATATTTAATAATATATATATCATATATTATATACACTTGCATCATAGTGTTTTTCTATTAGAGTAAAAGAAATTAATATATTTGATTTCAGTTTTATAGAGTAGTACGAAAAAAATTCCAATTCACTCAAAATTAGTCCTTACAGTAATAGAATCACATTCTAATTTAACATGTATGATTATTCATGGTCATGAAAAATTTATTATGGGAAACAAGTTTTAATCAGATACTAAAAATAGTCATATCTAGATATTTTTTTTTTTTTTTTTTTTTTAAGCAGAATGCATGACTCTGCCTCTATAATCCATTGTGGGGTAAAAAAAAATTTTAAATTTTCAATTGTACATACAATTTTTTTTTGCATTTTATTAACTGTTTATTAAGGACATTTGTTGATATGAGTGTTTAACACATTATAATTATTTATTTTTATTAATAATTAAAATAATTTAATTTTTTTTTTTCAGTTACATGCAAAAACCTCTTATCACAATCCAGTGTTTATAAAATATACTGCACAATAACAAAATTTATAAATATATTTTAAATAGTTTTAACTTAAAACATTTTTCAATTTACAATTTAATGAGTTAAAAAAAAAAAAGAAATGTTATCTTCACTTCCGACTTTTGATCAGACTTGCATATCTCAGTAAATGAGATTGTGCATTATTTTGTTTGTTAAGTGATATTGACATGAACTGAAGATATAATACATTAAATATTTGAAATTTCATGTTTACAATAATCTCAAATATAGTGCCTTATCAGATACCATTTTATATAAAAATTAAAAATTATGACTAATATAGAATTACATGATATACTTATACTGTATACTGTAGCTAAATGTTTTTCTGCTTATAATTTTTAAATTTAGAAACATTTTCTGCTTATTAAAGGTAGTAATTAACAAAGATTTGCAGATTCTAGTTCATCTTAATTATTGCCTAAAAATTTGTTTTCATAATTGTTAAGGTAAGCTATTTCTTGTTGCAATACAAATTATTTTGGCTGTTGTATATGGTAAAATATCTATTGAGGGTGTTAAATTGTAAATATTCAAATGTTTTAGTTAAAGAGAAAAAAAAATAAACATTTTGAATTTATTATTATTTATTTGTGTTTTAAGCTAGATTAAATAAAAATACAGCCTAAACAATAATTTTATTCTGTTTTTTTTTATCACAAAAATTCATAATAGAGTATTATTTTTATTCCCCTCAATATATTGAGTTATAATTATCTATTTTTGAACTATCTATGTAAATATTTTAATTTACACCCATTTAAAGGCTATAGAAATTGGTAACTTAGTTCTTGGTTAACTGAGTTAATTCAGATATGCTTCAGTATTTGTTGCTTCTTATTAGTCTCTTTTTCTTTGTGGTTGTCTTTATTGCATGTTTTATATAGATGATGTCGAAATAGTTGTTTTTATTCTTTGTTGCAAGGAATGAGATAGATAGGATAGGATTTTTTTCTGCATGTATTTTTGCTTCATTCCTGACAAAACTTATAGGTTCCCAGTAATTAAGTTTATGCTAAACCAGGGTTGGAAAAAACCCAGCTTAGTAGGTTTTTATTAAGCTTTTTTGGGGCTTTTTATTAAAATTTTATATGTTGTATTTGTAAAAAATAATATGAATCAATATAGTGATTATATGTTTATTTTAAAGCAACTTAGAATGGAAATGTAATCTAAAGTCTTCAGAATATAGTTATTAAATATTTTACAAATTTAAACTATAAATTATTTAATCATGTGTATATATATTTGGTACACATTATGCTAATTGCCAACGGCAGCATGAATATCACGGTCTATATATTAAAAACAAAGAAGGTAAAGGTATTGCTTATGTTACAAGTATTGATTAAGTAATTGACAGAACAGGCGATTATCGTACAGTAAAAGAAAAAAGTGAATATTAATTTATAGATTTATATATTAATTTTTTGAAACATTATGTCTGGTTGTTCATAATCTGAGGCTCTTGGAAGCTAGCAAGTTAGCTACCAATAGTATAATATCCAGTAATTGTTACCTATAGAAATACTACGGACAGGTCTTGCACTGGATACCATCCCCCAGTGAGCTGTTCCACACCAATCCACCAGGTCTGGGTTTTTAATTGCAAAAACCAGGTAAAAATTGGCAGATTTGGGGATATGAAAAAAATATAAATTATATTATATAATATTAATATATAATATATATATATATATTATATATATATATATTAATATATATTAATATATATCATTACATAATATATATAAAGAAATTTATATATATCGAAACTGTAGACAGTATATTATATTATTCACTATTTTAAAAAATGAGTTAAGTCTCAAATTTCTAATTTGGGCAGAGATTTATATAATATATATTATAATATTATAATATATATATAATATATATAATATTATATATATTATATATATTTAATATATATATTAATAATATATTTTAAATTATTATAATATATATTATTATATATATTATATTATATAGTATATATATAATATATATATATATTTAAATATATATATATATATAATTAGGTCACAGAAAGATCTAGGAACCTTGGAAAAGTTCCGGCTGGAACTGGAATTAGCCGGATATCACAAAAAAGAATTCCGGCCGAGAACCTGGAATTATTCTTATAAACTTTCCTTTGTTTAAACATAAGGAAAATGGTTAAAAAAAAATATTTATTATAACTCAACATAAAAATCTTATATAAGTTAGAATAACACCACTTCATGTAAATCATATGGAAAATCTTATTGTAAAGAGAATATCTGAAAGTCTCCAATAAAAAATTTAATAGTAAAAGGAAGAGTCTTGTATTTTCTAGAACATGGAAACCTTACAAAAAGAAGCCATAGATTCATAGTCCGTGTGAAATTATAGTGTAAAGTTGTTGAGGAGAGGTCTCTCAAAAAAAATGATTTGGATCATGATCATAATATAATAAGCTCCGTTTAGGTATAGCTAAACCACAGTTAGTAGATGAGATGGATGTATTAAATTTTTGCATCTCCAATTTTTTATACTTAATATAATTTTTGTAACTTCATAATTGTATACATACAATAGACGCAAGAACAGACTCTGAACACGTACAACAAGCATTGTTTATTATTAGTTTTGTGATGTTGAATGTTAAGACAGAGAAGTATTATACTCAAGTGAAGATATCTTAACCTATAGCTAGAGTGTGAGATTCCTGATTATTTACTGTGTGGTTTGACGAGTTTATTTATGAATTATTTATTAATTAGTTTTTCTGTATTTAACTATCCAATAATCTTTGCTATTAAACATATTATTTATATTAATTTTTTTATTGATAATTTAAATAAGTTTACCAGAAGCCATATAGCCTAAGTATATGCCTACCTTATATAATTTTATTAATATACCCTGGCCTAGGCAAAGCTAGATATAAGCTTGTTGAAAAAATTTTTTAACTTGTTTCATTGTTCTTATGGAACACGAAGTATAAATAAGGAAAGTTTAACTTGTAGTTAGTGTAAATGAATAGGTACATGTGTTAAGTTTAAGCATAAGAATAAATATATAAGATGTATGTCTCTGTGTAATATTCTCTACTATATCTTGAAAGTCTTAATTGTGTAGTGTATATGCTGCTTACCTACTTGTGTTATTGATGTCAAGAGCATATGATGTGTTAAGGAAGGATGAATTGCAAGGATCTTAGTGAAAATATGAATGATTAAAGGAAGATAGAAAATATATAAAGGTGGTGTGTAGGTATGTTGTTATCTGTGTTAAAATGTATAGTAGTGAGGATAGCCGAGGTCGTAGAGGAGAGCGGGATATTAAGGTGTTAAGATAGTAGAATAGTGAATTCACCTTAGGCAGGAAGATTGGGAAGGGGGTGAAAGTAGGATATTGGTATACGATTAAAAAATTAGCGGTTTCACTTAAATATAGAGTTACGTAGGTTAATTCGAATAATAGTTTAAGATGAAGGGATCTCTCGAAAAAAGTCAATCAGTGCCATGTTGAACCTGCAGTAACAGTGTTTGACATGTACTTCCAGTATGAAGGAAGGGAATCAGTGAGTCAAAATGTAATGTATGAGTTTTCTAAAGGAAGACTGTATACAATTGCAATTGAGACTCTATGACACTTGGAATACCTTAGATAAGAGACTTGTTCAACAGTAAGAATAATATAAGAAACAATGAGTTTATTGTTTATCCATAAGGTGCCAGATTTATAATCAAAATTCACATAGAAGACACATCAGGCCTACTAGATTATAGAAGAGTGATTGATTCTACAAATGTTTATTCAGATGTGATTGTGATATGCATGTAGGTACAAATGATATAGGACATAGAAGGTCAGTTGATAACTGATGCATCAGCAGATTATAGGAGGTTGATAAGCTAGTGGAAGAAGGTTGTCATCTGATTTCTGGATATTACCTTAGGTTAGGTGCATGGTCTAAGGAAATTGGGGATGATTAGGGCTTAGTGTAATGAAAAAGGATTAGCGAATTTATGTTTTTCAGATTAAATATTATAGGTTTTGGATTTAATGTGGTGAGAGTGAGTTTCTGGATAGGGATCTTTTTGCAGCGCGATGGGAGTTTCCCAAAAAAAAAAAAAAAAACCCCCCTTTTTGAAAAAAGGGCCCATGTGTATGTGTATGTGTTGACTTTAGAAGATAACATGAATTCTTTAGTCAAAAAATCTAAGAAAGTTGGTGGTAAGATAGGCTAAATCGGGATACCATTCTTACTGGTTTACTAACACTATAGTTTGGTATATGATTATAAATAAAACTAGTGTTTTTTAGATTCCTAGTGACGACAATCAGCAATATAAAAATTTAATATTTAGCAGCATTTCAAATAAATCAAATGCTTTTACAACAAAATGCTTTCATAGCCTTAGAAAATAAAAAAGATGAGCTGTTAGTTATACCATTAATATTGAGTAACCTATTGACATATATTTGTCATAAAACTGAGGCATGTGGTATAATGAAGAGATGTAAATGGATGATCATCCGTTCTCTTAGAATTTATGAAATAGTTATACGCGTGATTATTCACTTTTATTTATTTATACCAGTCTGTAAGGATACCAGAAGGATTATTGCACTTTATATTTAGAAAAGCAATTATTTCAAATCTGTATTTAATTAGATCTTAGAACATTTAAAACTAATCATGTATATTTGAATTCGGGTTTTCACTATTAATTTTATAATCCTTATGTTCAATAAATCATATTAGAATAGGGGCATTTTATTAAACCTCCTGGTCCAGATGTCGAAGAATTAGACTCATGAAATTGAGTAAAAGAAATTGCAGGACAGGCTGCCACAGTAAAGAAAAAATGGATATAGTCATAATGGGTGATTTAATTTTTGTCCTGGCATCAATGATTTCCTTATGTGCTAATTATCGGACTCATAGTTAGTTCCAGTATTGTATAAATTGCTATCCTATGGATTAACTTTTAGAGGCATTTGAGTCCTGAAGCTGCTACAAGACACGATGGGCTATGTAGACTTAGATTATTATTTTACTAACGATGAAAGTTAATCCGTGGGCGATGTAGATGTTTGAGGAGATTTAGGAGCATCTCAGTGACCATAATATAATAGATTTAACTTAAATGTGCGATATCTGGGCTCAAATTGCAAGTTAATTAAGGAAAGGATCTTAGATTTCCAAATGGTGATTTTTTACCAAATATACGAGAACATGCTTATTATAATCTGACGGTGAAAAGAGTTTAAAGACACCAACAGTTTTTAATAGATGTATAGGAAATTAAATAGGGTCAAATTATATAGATTAGAATATTCATTCCGCATGTTTTAAGAATAAATCCATTGACAACTATTGTGTTGCAAAGAAAAACCTAATGTTTGGAAGCATAAGAGGGAATAAGAGATAAAATAATTGAAAAGCGTAGATGTTTTAAAAGATTCTTCAAGGGTAGTAATAGGAAGATGATTTAAGAAAATATAGGAAAGTTAATAAGAAAACGAAACTTTAACCTCAAGTCATATAAAGAAAGGCCAAAGAGAGATAGTCAGAAATTAATTTTTAGCATAGAATATATTTACAAAAAGACTTGTGAATAAAGTGTTTATTATTGCATATTTATAAATTAAAAAGTAAGAGAATAGGACAATTGTCCAATTAAATGGATCAAAATTGTGTGAGTTCAAATAAAGGAGTATGAGTCAATCATTTTCAATGACTGTATTTTGCTTCAGTGTTTACTGAGGGATAAAAGATTATGATAAGAGGTTGGAGTGGACTAATAGTTTTCTTGTTATGTCATTAAACAAAATAGATCTTTACTAGAATTTGAAATTTGACTCGTAAGAATATGATATAATACGTGTTATTAGACCATATATCCAGGTTAGAAGCTGCATGCACTGATGGTAATATATATATGGTAGAAATTCTGAAAAGTAGCGTATATGTATCAGTGGCATAGCAAAGTCACTTGTATTTATTTTTTTAAGCGATATACAATAAACATTTTTGTGAGTGTACCAGTATGACTGCGATAAAAATTCTCAGCATATGTTGTGTACCGTTTTATAAGATAAGATAGTAAGGAAGATTTGGATAATATTAATTAAGGTTATTTTTATTAAAACAGAATAGTTGCATATAAGGTTAAAGGAAAATTATCCAAAATTGAATGTAAACAAAATCATGAAGAAAACACGTAGCAGATAATAAGTATTGTACGACTCGCCATGCAACCAAAAAGATGTTACTTGTAAATGTAAGGCTGACATTATTTAGGTTCATGTATCAGTACAAACTCTTTTAAGATAAATGCGTGACATTTAATTAATGACGTGCATAGTTGACCATAGAGGACATCCAGTTGATATTGTATATTGTTAGACTTTAAGTTATAAAAGCTTTATTAATGAGTTCCCCAGCATAAAGGCTGATGAAAAAGTTTAATTGTACAAATGTTAGTATAGAGTGGAAGTTAGGTACATGTGTGGATTATAAAGAAGTGGTGCATAAGTAGAAACCAGTTGTACTAACTTATAAATGGTGATATGAAAATCCATCTATTTGGGAATAATGTGCAAGAGTGGTGTTTCCATCAGAGGGTTCAGTTGCTGGTGCCACATTTTGTTCTCTATTATGTATAATATTATGGAGTTTCAGAGGATTAAAACAACACTAGTATTTGAAGGTCATACAAACAAGCATTCATTTTAATAATAAAATTATATATATATATATATAAATTATTATATATAATATATGCAAGAATGATACTAAAAGTGGACCACCTCAGTTAGGTATATGTGTAAGGTGCATAATAGAATCAAAATGATTCTCTGAATAAACTTCTTGGTCAAGTGATGGTTCACAATATAGTGGCTAAAAAATGTGAATTTATTAATAGTAAAAAGTGTAAGGTTCTTTCACCGTAGGATATACTCAAATATAAAGAGGATATTTAACTACGAGGATGAATGGGTGAGTTGGCTTAGACGTCGGCATCTCCAAGAAATAAAAGATTTAATGTTAGTGATTATAAAGCAGTAATTGATAAGTATGCTAAATCAATGTTTGGAAGCTAGAAATAAAAGCTAATAAAGATGGCTGTAGACAAATAAATCGCAAGTTGTTTTTTACTAAGAGCAAGGAAAGAAGTAAACTTTTATGTAAATATGCTATGATATTGAGGACCAGTAAATAGTAAGTATTAGTGCAACAAGTTTGTGCCCTATTAAAAGAAAGACTTATAGATATGCTAGAGAGTAGTTGCTAATCGTTAGAAAGCAACAAGGATGATTTCGAGGGTGAGGATTAAGAGCTATGAAGAGTGGCTAGAAGGATGTTAGGAATGTAATTTCTGTAGAAAAGGAGCGATTACTCAGAGGGTGACTATTGATTACAGTTCGTACAATAAATATTTACATCATTGTGATTAGATTAATAGAGACCAATAATATTTTTCATTAGTAGACATGCGACAGGTGACTCAAGGGTCATATATAAGAAAATAAGAAAGAAAAGCAGTGCCATCTTTTATATAAGAAAGCATCGCATTCAGTTAAATATGGGAGTTGATATTTAAATAATTTTGAAATAGTCTGTCCATGAGGAGGTTGTTGTGAGTGATAGTACTTCGATGACAACAAATTTAAAGAAAACGGTTAGATTCTTTATATGGATGTGGATTGATTAGGTATCATATATATTAATAATTTGACGAAGCGCAAATATTGGCAGATCTGATTTTAGTTATAATATAGCAGTTTATTGTAGTAGTAGTGGAATGTTAGTGGACCATAACTTAGTTATTATAATGTCTAATGTGAATATGGTTTGTGGTTATCATTAATTTATAAATTATCAATTAGTTTATGACTAACCAAATATTGCGGTGTGAATTTTAGTTTACAAAAAAATGACAAGCCCAGTAGCGGTGCTCTTATGTGAGGATTTGCTAAATGAGCATGTTGTATAGGTAGTGGGGTTGACTGGGAACTTAAGTCAATCGATAGTTAGCCCATGTGGTCTTTTATTACTGTTTCTACATATTTCCTAATGTCCTAATATCCCCATATATCACAGAAAAATATACATTAGTTATTATATCGCAATGAGTAAAACCAGCCATTCACTCTCAGCAACAGAAGAGAAGGGATTCATAGAATCTATGTTGCCCAATCTTCAACCAAAATCTTATTCCTAGTAGAAATTTATGTTAAGATAAAAAATGTTACCAAATCTTTTTATACATGGAAAAGAGTATTAACAGCAGTATTCGTAGAAGTATTTATCTTAAGGCTAGATTCGATATCATTTTTTACTACAGATTATATGAGGTTTAAAATAATTTAACTACTCTCATTTAATTTCTTAAATCATGCACTCTGGCTACCTCTGCATTGCTTTATGTAAAAAATGGAACTGTATAATAGCTTCATGCATAGTTTGCTCCAAGTCTCATTATCTCATGGAGTATTAAAATACACTATTATTGTAAGTTTAAATTACGCTAATTAAAAAATTGGGAAATTCACTCCTAAATCATAATCCGCATTTATCTACATTCGCAGATGGTAAGCATATATAACTCAATTTAAACTTAGGTAAACTGAGTTTAGCAGGATACTACAAATTATTTCTTTGTTATGTATATTGTATATAACTATTCTATTTATTATAGTTGCCTTATTTTCTCAAAGATACATGTGAATTAGATAAAGAAATATGTAGGTTAATTAATATATAATAATTTCAATCATTCCAGTGTTTAAGCTGTAATGAACTTATAAAAGATAATACAAAGAGACTGAGATGCATATTCCATGCAACTCCTTACACTTATTATGCCAATCAAGTAATGTTAATTAACAAGTTGGAATTAGACAACATATTTGATTCTAAGAAAGAATATTTGAATATGTATGAAAAGACCTCTGTCAAGTTATATTATATATAGAGATCAATCAATCATTTATGCTATTGATATTGAATAAAGTGGCAAATACTTGAAAATATTCTTAAAAGATGTTTGGCAACCTATTTCTTTATGGGTAGGATAACTTAAAAGGTCAAAATCAAATATTATCAATCAATTATTCTACATTAGTTGAGCTCTTCCAAGCTATATCTCCTCTAACTCTGAGGTATGACAGAGAGAATAAATGAAGGTGCTGAAGAAGGCATTAGTGAGTTTAGATCATATGAGTAATAAAAAGGAATAAAAATTGATCATATAGACATATTATCCAAAAATACAAATAGATAATTGTTTTATAATACTGTAAGTAGATCCCATAAGATACTGACTATAATTTTCTAACTCGCAATTAGAGAATTTGAGTAGAAAGATGAGATGTGTGAAAGAAGAATGCAAATAATTGGGAGGCGTTACCTAAGAACCAGTGTAATAGTCAGTTAGCTTACAGAACAAAAGATTCAGCACGAGTGTGAGTCTTATTGTGTTTCAGAAACGAACATGTACCTACAAAAAACTTGAGAATTGGCGCGAATGTTACCTCAAATCACTGCGGAGAGCCCGTTACAGGAACAAGAAAATATCGCTAAAGTTATTAGTCTTCCTACTCAACGTGTTGCGCAAGAAAGTGAACAGCTGACAGTCGAGTCTCTGTTAAGAGATAGGAAGAAAGAAAAAATCAGAATGGCTCTTAAACAAATGGGTAATTCTTAAAGAATGAATTTTTGTGTTTACCACGAAAAAATCATATTTCATAGAGTGTGGGAAAACGCAAATTCCTATGAATCTGCTGGAAGTGAACAACCCTAAGATTCCCAAACATAGCAGACTAGGCCCAAAACAACTACTCTTCTCACATTTCCATGTCTTCTCCATACTCAGAGAATATTATTTATCATTTTTAGCAAGGCAGAGAAATATATTTTGAGGATCAAACGTTAATAAATATCGGTCTCCAATACCTGCCAGGGTGGAACAGATTTTTCATCTCACCACCATGCCCAGCGAATATTCTTCAAAAGGTATCGGTCTATATAAGGGAAAGTGTTCTCCGTAGTCACGTTGCCGACAATTATAGTATATATATATATATATATATATATACTATACGGGGTCCGGCTATACGACTGATCTTATACCACTATAATTATATATAATGAGTATATAGCCTAGTAATATATTATATCACTTTCTAACAACAGATATATTATTTTTTATTTACATTTAATGGTTAATGGTTTTTTACAGTACTGTATACTATATTAATATATATATTTATATATATTATAAATTATGAATATTATAATAAATACTATATATATATATATATATAAATATTTATATATATAATGAGTAATATATATATATATAATTCCTTACAAATTGAAAAATGATAATATATTATTTTATATATTAAATATTATATGATATATGAAATATAAATAAATATATAAAGTATTTTATTTATTATAAATTTACATTTAACTGTGGTTTAAAGAAATTTGTACAATGAGTAAATATATAGTTTCTAACTATATATATAATATATATATATTATATATAATATATCTTACAAGATATATATTATTATACCCTCTTCTTTATCTTCTTATACTCAACTGTACTTCGTCAAATATAATAAGCGTATACATACATATGTAATTAAGATCCATATTAATCTCCTTTTCAATATAATAAGATTGAAGGAAATACTTGTACTTAAACAAAAATTTTAAATAATAAATATATGAGTGCATATATAGTAGTGTTAAAGGGTATAGATATAGCTGTAATGTAATCACTATCTTTTAGCCCTCATAATAAAAATATTTAACCCCACACCAGTACATCTTCTCTCTCTCTCTTTT
>JABUQX010032240.1:15000-25000 GCA_015478945.1 Trachelipus rathkii
ATATATATATATATATTTTTATATATATATAATTTAGTGTAATTACATCTCACGGGTGTATTTGAGTTTTAGTGATGGGTTTATATTTATGGTGAATATTATTATGATACTTAGTGTTAATGTATGTGGGCCTGATTGGGTATTATATAATATATATATATATACTTTGTACGAAATTATATTATATATATATATATATATCTTATATTTATATATATATATATATATATATATATATATTATTATAAGAAAGTGGCTGGTGCAAAATCCTCGTTGATTTTGAAAGAGACTAAATCAGTGACTGCGCCTGGGTTTTGCTTGAAGTATGCTGTTACTGTGTTAGATGTATAGTAGTGAAACTATAGTCTGGAATAAGAGGTATAGATTTTAAACTTACAAAGTTGCTCAGATGGACAATCTTTAAGGGAGTGTTTAAGGTGTGAGAAAAATTGATAAAATGAGGAATGAACGCATTAGGTAGTTGTGTGGTGTGAAGAAGGGCGTAAATGAGAGAATAAACGAGAGTACATTGAGATGGTTTGGTCATATGGAAAGGATGGATGATAGTCGGTTGGTTAAGCGGATGTATAGTGATGAGTGTGCTGGGAATTGACCGGCTGGGAGACAGAAGGAAAAGTGGATTGAGTCAGTAAATTAGTGACTGAAGGAGAGGAATGTGAGTTTGGCAGGACGAGAAGAAGGTACATAACAGGATGAATGGGACAGGGGTTTTATGGGGGTATGGTTGTGGGCTTTACCCAGGGATGAACCGCGCACATTTGACGAGACACAACAGTGAGGATCCGTCGCAGTCTCGTGAAACCTCAGGGTTGATTTTTCTGATTGCGACGACTTTTCAACTCGCGTCATGGTTTTCTACTACTTTTCTGCTCTGGTGTATGATACGCACCTCACCACCAATCTGGGAATAGGAGGATAATAATATATATTATATATAATATTATATATATATATATATTATATATATATACATATAATATTATATATATATATTATATTATATAATATATATATATATATATATATATCCTACTTACCTTTGGGTATGCGAAGATTATTTTATAGGTTATCTATGTATGGACATGTTTAATGATGGCTGTATTTGGAGGTGGAGATGAGAGAGTGTTGTAAATGTTGCAGCGGGATGACGCAGGGGTGTTCTTATTTTTCCTAGGTATTTTCATCCGTTGGAATGTCTGGCGAAGTGGATGATCTAAGGAGAGAGAGAGATTTACTTAATAATTGACATTCTACCATGTCTAAGTGGTCTTTTATGAGGAGTAATTTTTGTTTCGGTTTATAGGTAACGAATATTGGTATGGTGTGTAGTTTATAATTTCATAATTTTGGTTTTGAGAGTACAGGAGCACTTGCAGGTGCTGCGTAGTTTAGGAGGGAATGGATATATTGTCTGTAAACTATTTAACGAGTTTCTTTCTGTTGTTCAAAGTCGGCGCCGGTTCAAGTCTTTAAAGCATTGAGCTTGTGTGTGACTTTTGATTCAAAAGTTTCTTTTTGATACTCGAATTCAATGATAGACGTGGTCTTACCGGCATTGAGTTTATGAGTGACCCTTGACGAGATAATTCCAATGTTTTGAGTATATATTATGTTTGTATTAAATATTAGTCTTAGGATTGTGGTTTTTTGTTAAGGAAAATTCTACATTTGCTAGGTTTATTGGTGGGTTATCTCCTGTCCAGTGTATGTAGTGTTAAAATGGATTTTTTTTCATTTTGTTTATTGTTAGCCATTGTTCAAGTTGAGTTATATATATATATATATCATATATATATAATATGCATATAATATTATATATATAATATATATATTATAATATACTATATATATATATATATATATAATATTATAATATATATATATATATATTATACTATACCTATATATATAATACTAATAAATATATATATATTTATATATAAATATAAATATATATATATATATATATATATATATATATATATATATTATATATATTATATATATAATAACTATATATATATAATATATATATATATATATATATATATATATATATATATATATATATATATATTATATATATATACTATATATATATATATATATATATAATCAATATACTATACTATAATATATATTATATATATATATATATATATATATATATATATATAGTATATATATATATATATAATATATATATATTTTTATATATATATATATATATATTATATATATATATATATCATAATATATATATATAATATATATAGTATGATATATATATATATATATATATTATATATATATATATATATATAGTATCAGGGGGTGCGCACCAGTAGCAGAAATGTTGCAAACCGCAAACCGGAAGTTGCAATCGGATGTTGCAAATGTTGCAAATCAACATTTTGTAACATTTGGTTTTTGACGTTTGATACCGTCAAAGCAGGCCGTAGCCCGGAATTTTTTTCGAGGGGGGGGAGGGGCTCGCGACTTTCGCAAGTGTTACATTTCAAATGAAGTTAAATTATATATTATACTATATAAATATATATATATATTATATATATAAAACCTAATATATATTCATATATATATGTAATAATCTATATGTATCTGTAATAAATATATATAAATATAATATATATAAATTTATAAATAAAATATAAATATATATTATATATATATATATATATATATATATATGATATTATATATACTATATATATATATATATATATATATATATATATTACATATATACATTAGATGAAACATATTTATAAATATAATATATAAAAATGTACTCTACCTATACAATACATGCATATATATATATATATATATAATATATATATATAAAATGATATATATATATATCATATATAATACCTATATATATATTAATATATATATATTATATATATATAGTAATATATACTAATCTCATGAAGAACTTACCATCGTTTTACAAGGTCAATTTCAGTTTCCTTGGCTTTTTGACTGAGGTATTCCAAATAACTTCAATTGCTGATGTTCAACTCACTCGGAGATGCCTCTACAGTGCGAGCTGCCAATTCTGTGCTGAAGATTGGATGAATTGAACGGTAAAGCAAGTACCTGCAAATGCGACCTCTCCAAACACTAATTCGTAAATAACCGTTTCTCTACGACGTCCTTAAATCTAAAGGTTCTTTCTACTGTTGCGGCTTGAATACAGGCAATACTGCTAAAGATAATTCAGGAGAGTAGGCAGTGTTAAGGAACACGCTCTCTTGTCAAACTCTTAGCTCAAAGCACCGAATCGCAGTTTTTGGCATTTCAAATTCTAACAGCCCATTTACGCTACAAGAGACACCACTCTCTTTTAGTGTATCCTCGGGAGGGTCTGGAAGTCGTCTTTATAAAAGAGGTATGCTTTTTCAAATATGCAAATAAGCGTAATTGCAGCTTTTCTGGTAAAAATTATAACTGAAGTTGAAATGATAATTGCTTTACATGGCGAGAGAAACGATCAGTCAACGAAGAATCAAAGATAAACGGAATAAAAACCTGAGATTGCCACATACATAAACCCCATTGTATATATGATTCGGGATCTGCATATGTAAGGACACATTAACATCACAAAACACGAATAAGTTACTGGAACTTCGTAAGTTCTTGGAATTGTTATTTTCAATACCTAAGCTGTCGCATAACCTTTTTAGCTTGTGTTGGCATAGTTGTATTTTCTAAAACTCACAATCGTCTGCATATTCTGTCTATACATTTTTATAACAGCAGAAGTTAGAATTAAATGTCTTACACTAAGCTATTACGCACTGAACAATGTCCAACATGGGACACTCTGTAACTGTTTTGACAAGGTTTAGGTTATTCCAAGAAATCTACTTAAAACGTATAATGTTTTTACTATAAAATTCAAATTACTGAATGTATTTAACAACGAAGTAGCTTTCTGTGATATTCCCATCAGGACCATTCTTTATTTCTTCAATGACGTGCAAGTATAGCTCAAAGAAGTCTCATTAAAAAAGGAAAATCCGCTTCATGCCGTTCACAAACCATCTGGTCTCGCACATCTATTTGATCCCTCAAATATATTTATTTTATAGTAAAATACTTTCTATTTATCTTGCGGAGAGATGTGTGCGTACCCTTCGTGACCGGATCGAAAAAAGTGCGCTATTTCAGCAGATGAATCCTAAGACGATGTATTCGAATTATTGGCCTGAATCTTTATGAAGAGTCTGAGAGACACAATTTAACACAATAGTAGACTACAAATGTGTGATATACGAGCTTTAGGATACCTCATTCCGAATAACGAGATTGCACTACTCGATTCGCCCCTCTCATGTAACAGAAGGCTCCATCATCTCTTGGCCTCTAAATTTTCAAAGTTTTAAAACCAAGATAACCACGAAGTCGTACTCCAAAAATTACATTTGCAAATGCTTTCCCTGAGATATCATAAACCGGAAAAATGATAAATAAATCCTCTTCTAAGTAAAAGGAGTATCACCTCCCTCACCACCAATCGCGTTTCCCTTACATCAAAAAGTGAAAACTAGTTATGTTTGGAATATTAGTTGTTTCATTCAGCTAATAACTAAAGGAGGAAAAAAAATTGTTTTTGTTAACTTCTTCCACTATTTCCTTTGAATAAGCTGACTAAATGACTGTAAATGATTTCATTATGTATCATGCGGAACCTCGTACGTACATTGAAATTTTGAGACGATAGAAGTAAGGTGGTTCTTCGAAAAACCTCCATTTGCCCTTTAAAACCTATAAAGGCCTTCTAAAATTTCCAAATCATTTTCAGACTGGAGTTTGATAATTCAATACGTCCAGAGTCACTTTGAAGCCTTAATGCAAAAGACCTTGCCTGGCCACAAAAAGACATAATAGTTTTCTAATTATGTTCAAGGTTTTTTCTATTATTCCTTCACATTTTTCTATTTTGAGTGTCAGTTGTTCGTCTATGCTTCGATTTTTTCTGAATAAGAGCTTCATATATATTATATATTATACAATATATATATTTATATATATACTATTATAGTACCCAACAACCGCTACATCTCTTATACTAATATAATATAATATATGTATATATATATATATATATTTATATATAGTATATATATATATATAATATATATATATATACCTAATATTACGGTTGTGGCGGTATATATATATATACTATATATATATATTATATATAATCATATTATATAAATAATATATATATATATATATATATAATATATATATATATATGATATATAATTAATATATATATAATATATATACTACGGTATATATGTAGGATATATATATATAAGATATAATAATATATAGTTATATAAATAATATATATATATAATACTATAATATATATATTATAATATATAATATATAGTATATATATACCGCATATATAATATAATATACTATATAATATAATAATATTATGATATATATATTATATATATCATATATATAATTACATATATATATAATATATTATTATATATATATAATAACGATATATAGTAATATATATTATTAAAATAAATAATATATATATACATATATACTATATATATAATATAATAATATATAATTATATTAATATAATAATACATATAGTATATATATATATATATTAATATATAATATTATCATATTAATAATATAAATAATATAAAACTGTCTCCCCAGGCAGGGTATGGAACTTCTAAGGAAAAACCAAACGACTGTCAGTGGGAAAAAACCCTCGAAGAAGGTCCTTGGGGGTACTACACGGGCCTAAAACGGCTACATCGCGCTGGGTGGCCAGACTACTCGCGGGAAGCCGGGAAAGTTTCCCATTAGTACAAAGCACTACTAAAACCAAAAAATGTTACTCATTAACGTCTGATGGGAACGAAAAAGCTTAAAGATTAATAGAGAATAGCTCACCATTCCATCGCTACCACCAGTCTCGAACCTGGGCCCGACTCTTCGCTTGCTAAGACGAGTGCTCTACCTCTATATATACTAAATACTATATAATATATACTAATATAATATATATAATATAATATATACTTAATATAATATATATATATAGATATAATATATATATATCATATATAATTATATAATATATATATATAAATATAAGTATATATATAATTAATATATATTGACTATATTAACGTCAGATTATCTACTTTCTGCGTAGTTTTCTTAGTAGTAAAGTATTTTATCACCTTACTTAGCTTAATTAAAAAGAAACGTTGTACCTATTACAAACTGGTTTTATTTAAAAAAAAATGCACCCCCATAATTAATTTTCATTAAACACACCATTTATCAAAAAGTAAAATAGGTCACTGGGTATTAAAACATTTTGGAAAATTGGGGGTAAACGTAACACGTGAAAAATAAATATAATTGACAAAGAGACTTTCGAGTTCCATTCAGGGAACCTCTTCATTGTCTTATAGATTCACGTTTCTTTTTAATCGTCAAAAAAGAAACGTGAATACTAAGACAACTTGAAGAGGTTCCTGATGGAAACGAAAGTCCTTTGTCATTATATTTATTTCACGTGTTACCGTGTACAATTCCCAAATGTTTTAAATACAGTGGCTTTTCTTGATAAATGTGTTTTAATTCGGAAAATAATCATGTGCATTTTTTAAATAAAACAGTTTTAACTAGTACAACGTTTCTTTTAATAAACTAAGGGTGATAAAAATACTTTACTATATATATATATATTATTATATATATATCTATATATAATATATTAATATATATGTATATATATATTAATATATATATATATATATCATATAATACTATATATAATAATATATATATAAGGGCCAGCCTTTAGATTGTCACGGTCATAGTATCTTAAAAACTATAAATACTTACAGTAAAAAGGAATAGATTTTCGAAATCAGCGTAAAATGGTAGCCCTGAAACGTAAAAAAAAACCGTTAATAATTTAAAAATTTTGGTAAAAATTTTTGAAAAGTTTTTTTAAAAAAATAAAAATTAAACAAAATTAATATGTTCGTGTAAAATGATAAATTCTATCAAAAAATCTGCAATCTCTAAAAAACAGCTATTATAAGGGGGTCATAATTTGTTAACGGCGGGGTCTGTACGGGGTTTGACATAGGCACAAATCTCTTTCCTTCCGTGCAACAAAAATTAAAATTATAAATCATGAATGATATATATAATACTATTATATATATATATATATTATATATATTAATATATATTATAATTAATAAGTATATTATAATATATATATATATATATATATATCTATACTATACGGCACACCTAGGGCTCGAGCCGTACGGAGGGACAATAGCGGGGGGATGTTTCAAATCACACTCAGGTAAGGGGAGGGGGGAGAGGAGAACCCCCGGAACACCCCAAACTACCAAAGAAGCGGGGTTCCGGGGGGGACCCTCACCGGCAGGGGGGGAAATAAATCCTACCCCGTAGCTCCCGCGGAAGGCCCGAGGAAGGACCCGACCTTGCCATCGGGCGGTTACGCTTGGTTATTTCTTTAGGTTTTTAAAACCCAAAAACCCCATTATTTTAAATGGCAACGTAAGGTTACGATTTAATTTAAAATAAGGTTTAAAATTACCTCTTCTACATTTTATTAACTTTTTTTAAATTGCGTTTATTTTTTTTTTTTTTAAAAACCAGTTTCACCAGGGACTAACGTCTTTACGACTGATATCCCAAAAATGTATTCCGTTTTAACTGTAGCAATTAATAGTTCTAAGAATACATACTGACGGACAATCTAAAACGCTGGACAATATATATTATATAATATATAGGTAATATATATATACTATATATATTATTAATATATATATATATATTATATATATTATATATATATAATATATATAATTATAATATATATAGTATATTCATATATATATAAAAAAATATATAATCAGGGGGGTCATACGGAACTGAAATTTTCGGATTCGGGCCGGAACCGAATTAGCCGGAATCACAAAAAAAAATTCCGGGCCCGGAAATTCCGGCCGGGGAAACCGGAATCTCTAAATGAACTTTCCTTTTAACTATAAATAAATGTAAAAAAATAGTTCTATATAACTTTCAATATAAAATGCATATATATATTATATATATATATATATATATATCATATATATATATTAAATTTAAAAAAAAATATATATATATATTTATATAATAGATGGCTAAATTTTTAGTATATATATATACTATATATATAATTATATATATATATATATATATATTTATATATACTAAATATATAATATATCTATATATATATATAATATATATATATATATAATATAATATATATATTATATATATATATATTTATATATATATATATATATTAATAGTATATATATCATATAATAATATATATATATTATATATATATATATATTCATTTTAAACACTTAGCAAATATAGAATTGTTATTGGATTTAACCTATGATTTATTATAAGATTAACTTCACAAATGTGTTTTTAAAATGCCATCAAATTCGTAAAAGATTTTAATTTTTTAATTAATAATGTTACAACCATCTTAAATACAGCCATTCAAATATGCCAAAAAAAAAATAAACTATATATAGGTAGTTTCCCAAAACCGTTTAATACACGCCACTTCATAAACATATGGAAAATCATCCCCGAAGAGAATATCTGAATAAAAAAAAATTTGGATAGTAAAAGGGGGAAAATTGCCTGTTATTTGTCTAGACACACTGGACACCACAAATCGAAAAAATCGGAAGCCGGTTGAAACAATGGGTATTGGAGGCAAAATTTCTTCACCCGCCAAAAATAGTTGGTCCATATCAATGACGCCAATCACAGGCAATTCTTCAAAAAAAACAATAAATTTTTATGACTCCCGAGAGCAGGCTATGCATTCACAATCACTGAAGAGCAGGGACTAATAGAACTTGTTGCCCATCTCCCAACGCAAAATAATCTATTCTAGTAGAAATAAATTTTTTTTTCAGGGGAGAGATGATGTTAACACACATTTCTCAAGTAAATTGAAGGATCAGCAAGTATTCGAGGAAGTTATCTAAGGCTGATCAAGATATCATTACTACAAATATACTGGATAGCTGAATATTCAAAACGAAGTCATTTATTTCTCTTAACTACTGCACTAGGCTTACGAAGCCAGTTTGTGAAAACTTGGACCCACGTAGATATTCCATTGCAATACTATATAGCTATATATTAGTATATTATATTAATATATATATATATATTTATAATATATATATATAAATACTACTATATATAATATACTAATATATAATAATTATATATTACTATACTATATATACTATATCATATATATATTATATTATATATATAATATATATATATTATATATAATTAATAAATATTAATTTATGAATTTTTAAATTTGAAATTTAAATGAAGCACTCTTATAATCCCTATAATTTTGCAAGGTATATTTGAGTCCATACTTTTATTTCATAATACTGTAGGTATGTATACACTGTGTATGAATACTACACAAGGCTACGACTATATTTTGTTAAAAGATGGGCTATGGTTTGTTAAAACTAATCTTTCCAGCAATTTCTTTTAATTTATAATACATTAGTAATTCGCTCCCCGGCGAAATTTTGGTAACAATTACCCGGGCCGGGGAACCGAAAAAAATGTTCAATTTCCGCGACGGGGACCGGAATTCAGGTTCAAACTCTAATATAACTATATAACTATATATATATATATATATGATATATTATATATATATATTATATATATATATTATATATAATATATATATATTATATATATATTAATATAAATAAATATATATATATATACTAATATATATATACTCCGTATAATATATATATATATA
>JABUQX010032240.1:30000-34798 GCA_015478945.1 Trachelipus rathkii
GCTCGTTATTATAATTCTGATACTTTTGTGACGTAATTTATTTCAAGACGAACACGAGATCACCTTCGTGCTTTTGTCTTTCTTTCTATAACTCCGTGCTGCGTCTTCACCAGTCTGGCTCTACTATAGCCTTTTTCTCTAGTATGCTTCTTATACTGTTTTTGGCCAAGTGGTCCAACAAGGATATTCCTATAGTTTTTTTTACAGTCTCCCATGTAATCTCACTTTTCCCTTATATATATGGAAGCTATAATTGACTTTCCCACCACCCCTGCTGAGTACTATGGCTTCGTTCCAACAGCCTATTGAGACAATGTTTCAGAATCTACTTCTTCATTTTCTTTCATCCTCTTTTTTTATTAGTTTCTATGGGTCATACATCCACACCATCTTCCCGGTGCCTTACGTTCTCATCGCTCTAAGAGCCACCTCCAACTCTTCCATATAGTGATCTCCTTTCCCTCCTCATCTTACTCTCCCTCCACTATCTCTTCTCCCTCCTCCTCATTCCTTTAACAGTTCTTTAAATATATCGTCATCTCATCTCCTGCTTATGTCTGTTAATATCACCAAAAACTATCTCACTTGCCTTATCCTTGGTACTGCATACTCTTCCTTTTTGATCCTTCTAATACGTTTTTGCACTCTAAAGAATCTTCATTACCAGCTTACCTTCGCCCCTCACAATATATCCCCATCATTTCTTTCCTCCATCTTATCTTTCGCTTGCTCTCTTGTACTCTTCTTCACTTTCTCTGCTTCATTCCTTGCCTGTACATATTCACTGAGCCCTTATCTGTGCAGTTCTATTTTTCAACCACCTTCTTCTCATCAATACTGTTTTCCTCATTATTGCCTCCTTACACTTTTCATCCACCACACTTCTTGTGTTTTTTCTTCTCGTTCATCTATCCCATTTTTTACCAGGGTTTCCTCTGCTGCTCTTCTTACCGTTTCTTGTATTTCCCACATCTCTCCTACTCCTAATTCTTCTAGGTCCTCGCTTATTTTTTTAATATATTTCCTTTTCCTGTCATATTCTTTTAGTAACTCCACTTTAATCATATTTTTCTTTTCTTTATTCTGCAACTTCTCTGTTTTCACCACCAGGTCCGTCACCAACAATCTATATGATCCAAATCCATTACTACTCCAGGTATCACTTTCACAATCCTTATTAGCCTACTATAAGACGATATTATATAATCTATAATAGATCCCTAATTGAATTCTCTTGTGATTTTGTTAAATCTATATCTTGTGAACCTATGTGAGTCCTTCTGTTGGGAAAAAAGCCACTCATGATCTTCAGTCCCTTCCTTAAACAGATATCTATCAACATCTCCTTCAATATTTCGTATCTTCTCTCCATACTGTCCCACCATTATCTCCACCACGTCCCTTCTCCTACCTACTCTTGTATTGAAACCTACAATCAGCAACAATACATTCTTTCTTCTTCCGTCCTTCACCTTCTCCAACATTTCCATGTATATATATATATATATATATATATATATATATATATATATATATATATATATATATATATATATATATATATATATATATATATATATATATATATATATATATATATATATATATATATAATATATAATATATGGGGTGCAAAGGCCAACTCCGCGTCCCCGTCGTGCACCCCGGGCAACGAGGACACCAGAGGTGTCCTCGGCTAAAGGAGATAGGGCTAGGGAAGGATAGGCCTAGCAAGCCACTTCCCGAAATAAACTGCTTGCAGAACTCAAGCGCGAGCTTCGGAAGCCGGACAGAACTTTAGACGACGACTTCGGCGAGATTTACGGAATGATCAGGAAAACAAACTTTTAAGCATTATAGTGTGCCCACAGATCAACTGTGGGTACCTATTGGAGATAAAGAGGAGGAGACATAAAGAATATCAATGAGAAGGAGAGGAAGATAGATATGTTTGGGGATTGCGGAGATGAAGAGTGAGGGGGTGTGAGAGGGTAAAGAAATGGAGAGAAGGCTTTTGAGTTTCTGAAATTAAATAGGTGGGGTGAGAGAAAAGGAAGTAAGAAAGGCAAATTCGTGTCGGAATTATAGTGGGACCACGACTGTCACCATGTATACAGAAAGTAAAAATTATAAATGAGAGGTTGATAATGTGCGTATTGAAGATAGGCCGGATAAAATAAAGAATATACCAGATATATGCACCACAACAGGGGCACTCCGAGGAGGAAAAAACTAGATTTATGGGATTGATTGGAGGAAGACGTGGGGGTGGAGGACGGAGGGGGAGAGGTGCTTGTTGATGAGATTCAACGCTAGAGTAGGAAATAAGAGAAGAGAGATGGAGAGAGAATTGGAACATTTGGAGAGGATACAAGAAACATGGAGTGAGAGGCGTTGATTGATTTTTATGTGAGAAACCGACCTAAAAATAATGAACACGTTTTTTTCAAAAGCACAGAGAGTACATCACAATCTTTAACGAGGATAGATTGGCAACATCAGTACCGCAACAATTCGATCAAAAATCGGTGATAGACTACATTTTGATAGTCTCCGATAAAAGGATGGTTATAAAGAATGTAAAGGTGATACCGGGAGTGTACCTTAGATGTGCGGATCTAGCCTGGTAGGTGGCGGAACATGAAGATAAGAGGAGGGAGAGTAAATGAGCAGACGAGGGGCAGTGATCACAAACGGCAAAGTGGAAAAGTTACGAAGAACCAAGACACGAGACGAAATTATGAGAAACGGGAATCAGGAAACCCTAAGGAATGAAAGAAGAAAACGAAGACACTTGCAGGATGTATTAAGGAAGTGGCAGCGAAACTCTTGGTAAACCAAGATGGGTAGGAGGGGTACTAGATTAGGAAGAGACATATCACCCAGTGGTGAACTGAAGTGAAAAAAGCAATTAAAAATAACAACAGGGAAAATGAGGAAGTGGCTGAAAGAAGCAAGCGGCAGCAAGGGAGGATTATGTAACAAGGCAAGAATGGGCACAGAGAGAAAAAGAGGAGGGCAAAAATAGATGGAGCGGATAGAGAATGGCAGGAGAAATTAACGACGAGATGTGGGCGGAAGGGGAAGAAAAAAGATATTTAAGTGGCGAAGGCGTATAGGTAAAACCAAAACCCTGTAACTAGAAATTAAAAGATAGAACGAGAGATTCTTGTGAGAAACCGGATAGAAAGAATGAATGTGGACCGAATACTAGAAGATCTGCTTAACTGTTAGGAATATAGAGCACAAGAGGAAGAAGCTGTAGATGCAGACGAGGGAGAGAATGAGGAGGAGGAAGGCGGCAGAGATAACGGTAGAAGAAATGAGGAGGCGAGAGCTATAAAAAGGCATGAGAAGGGTAAAGCCCAGGAGAGGATGGAGTGGCTGTGGAGTTGGTGTGGAGGGAGGATAGGGGAGTTGAGGAGGGCGAGCAATCAGTCCAGTTTGATATGAACATGTGTCTTGTGAGAAGAGAGAGGGGAAAAGAGTGCCGGTAAGGTGGGGGCAAAGCCATAATAATAGGCCTGAAGAATCAATAGTTAATATAAGGTAACGGAGATGCAGGAACGTAATAATTATAAGAGGCCTTTTCAACTGATGGGACCAGTACTGGACAATCTGCGAATATATACCGAAAGGAATAGATTGGAGAGGAGGCTGAAGTAAAGTAGAGCCGAGAACCTCGGAGAAGAGGAGAGTACGGGTAGATAGAGGAAGAGGAACCGACGGACCGCTCTTATCACACTAAGAAATGGTTTTCCGGAGAGTGGGCTGGAATTGGAAGAGATTCTTTGTACGTTCATGACGATCTGCAAAAGCGAGGCATTTGATTCGGTGCCCGCAAGAAAAAGCTCTGGAGAGAGGCTTAATGGAGGAATTATGTGAGTGAGGGGTAAAGAATTAAGAAGCAGATAGAAAGTCATGTATGAGAATGCAGTTTGTTAGTTGCATCTGAGTGCGGAATACGATAGATTGGTTTTGGAGCTTTGAGGTGAAAAACAGGAGTGAAGCATAGGGGAGTGTTTTATCTCCACTGCTGTTTATATTATATTTACGAGACGTGGTGATAAGGAAAGTGAGGGAGAGCTTGGGAAATTTGAAGGGGAACATTAATGGCATTATGGCCGGGGACGATCTGTGGGGGCATGTTGCGCAGCGAGAGGAGGCGACAGAATTCGAGAGGTGGTGGAGTTGTTTAAGGAGGAGTTGGAGGAAGCAGGGATTAGGATGAACGTACAGAAGACAGAGATATTTACAGTAACCGGAGGAAATGACGAGGGGATGAGGATGGTGTAAGAGGGGAGGAGTGAAGGCGGTAAATACCCTGCAATTTTCTCGGAGATGTTTAAGGTCAGAAAGGGGACGGAAGTGGAAGGAGAGATTTACGCGATAGTGCGCGGCGAGATGGAAAAGTAGTATGGATTAGGTTATGAAAGCGGTAAATATACTAAGCCCATTCCAATGAATGAAAGATAAAACAACATATTGATATAGAAGGTTAAAAAAGTGATTTTTAACAGTATACTGACTCGACGCAGCGACGCTTCTCCTGTTTCCTTTTTTGATTAGCGCGAGCAGGACTGGACAACAACGGAAAGAGCGTGAGGAAGGAAGTGAAATCATACAGGTCGGCGGTGAGCGGCGGTTGGAGAATAGGGGTTGATTAAAGAACTATGATTGGAGAAGAGTGAGAGAACAAGATAAAGGAAATGAGTAATACGTAGATAAGATATAATAGGCATTGTGAAAAGGAAAGGAAGATGAACTAAACTGGAAAGAGAATAGGATGTATGGGTGG
>JABUQX010032241.1:0-5000 GCA_015478945.1 Trachelipus rathkii
AGATGGTCCTGGCAAACAGACATTCCTGGGAAGGGGAAGTCTCTCTCCTACGGTGACGTAAGCAGCAGCCTCTCTCCTACGGTAATAGAATCAGAGGCCCTTCTGCTACGGTAGCGCAAACAGACGACCGCCTTCTACAGACGAAAGAAGAAGAGCAAATCCTACTGAGGTAGAAGATGCTGACTCCCGATGCCGAGCAGACCTTAGGAGAGGGCCAGGTCGAGGAAAAATGACCATCGCATTCGAGACAACCCTCTCAGATGATACCTACCGACGTCGACAACCGGCACCTTTCAGCAGAAGACTAGTGCAAAGAAGAGGCATCCAGCATCAGGCAGACCAGTGATAATGCGAACATCAGCCACCCTGTTAATACCCGGCTTACCAGACTCAATTTAACATGGCTGATTCTATCGTCGATCATATCAATTAAAAGATGTCACACTAAAGAAAATCTTCAAAGAACATGCAGCCTGGTGAAGGCGGAAACAGGTCATACCGTTAACCCCAAGTCTCCCAGCTTCAGTATGATATGGCTATTTCTGTCGATACTTGCACTTATTTCAAGATGTCATAATGACAAAGAAGCTTAAAGAAGATCGGTGGAGAAAGGAACATCCGCGACACAGTTAATACCCAGGTTTACCAACCTCAGTTTAACGTGACTTTTTACGTCGATACTACGGCTACTAACTACTCTCTTTACGGAAGGACTCACAGATTACTTCAGATGAACTTCCATTTTTGTCTCCTTAGCTCTGGTTAAAATAAAAGAAAGATTCATCTAAACATGGTATTACGTCTACATCAATTGGCAACTCATGCCACTGCTACCATATATGGATGGATAATATTAAGAAATGATTCACCTTCAGTATATATTTGGTAGTACGTCAATACAAGGAGAACCACATATAACTGCTGTTATATATGTATTGAGTTTCTGCTAAGGATGGGGAAGATAGGTTAGTCGAATTTCAATCATAGTGATATGTTTACTACAATGGAAGCCTCATACTACTATCAGTATATTATCTACATTCAGCTGTATTCTTCCCTGCGATTCATACTTCTTTTAAATTTGCACCAGAGAATTCAACACATAACTTCATATATTTTTCACGGTTGATTCCCCAATCCTATATGGATTCACCTTCACAAATGTTGATTCACATTCATGGATGGTTCCTCAATCGGTGTTTGATTCACCTTTAAAATCAATCTCTTCATCTACTGAGCAACAGAAACGAAAGTGTATTTTAGAGTTAAAATTAAATAATAATTGTGTTTCAAAGTGATTGTTTAAATAATAATTAATAAGTCCTTAATTTAGGAATTTTAGTATATAAAATTTAGTGATTAAAGCGCTCAGCGTTTTCGGGGTGAAGTATTATAATTTACATTTGGTATGTTCATATGTGTTGAAAAATAAATGTTTAGAATAGTAACCAAGAAAAATTATTTTTTTCTGTAAAATAACAGGATTTGCGAAAACTGCTTGTAGGTATATTATTTTTTTAGCAATATTTCGGAGCAAAGAATGTTTAAGTTCTTTATATGTATTTTTCATTATAATAATGTACAAAATGATGTAAATTCTAGTATGGTTTGATATTCTATACCATTTAATATTATATTTTATATATTATTTATGTAAATAATTGTATTTTGATTAAAATATAATTTATTGATTCTGCCGCCAAAAATTTTGGTTTTATCGTATTTTAAAAATAAAGTTAATATTGAAACTAAATTTAGGCAGTAAGGATGTTTATGTATTATCAATTTTTGCAAAAAAAGTATTGAAAGTAACTGGATGTCACCGAAGCTGGTAAATATAATATGAAATAAAATATTCGATTCAATCCAAAAACTTAGTTTTATTATACCTACGAGAGAGACAATTTAACTTAACGAATATGGCGACCGGCCTACAAAGAGGCCGAACTCACCACCTGCCTACAACGAGGCTGAACTTAGCTCCTGCATACAGAGAGACCGAGCTCCTCTCTCTCTCTCTCTCTCTCTCTCTCTCATCTGTTATTACCGCACACCATTTCATTTTTGGGTAGTATTTGTTCGATTTCTATGCATGGTGCTGTGCCTTTTCGTGGTGGTATCGTGTGAGCTTTTTTTTGTTGTGATTTTTGCGTTTTATTTCATGATTTGATCTTGAGCTGAACACGTTTTTCTTATTTTTTTTTCTTACTTTTTTCTTCTTTTTTTTATTTTTTTTTTTTATATTTTTTTCATTCTTTTTTTCGGTTTTTTTTTACTCATCTTACTTTTTTTTCTATCTCTCTCTCTATCTTTCTCTTTCTTCTCTCTCTCTTACTCTCTTACTCTCTTACTCTCGTGGTCTCGTCTCTCCTCTCTCTCTCTCTCCCTTCTCTTGTCCTGCCTACAGTCATACACCTACATGGGCAACCATAGAATTGGCCTCTTCCCTCTGACTTTATATATATAATTATTTTTATATGGTTAGCCCTATATGTGATATATATTTTTCTTTTGAGTATTTTATACTATTATTATATTATCCCATATATATTATATATATATATTATAAATAATATCATATATATATATTATATATATTATATATTATAATACTATATTTTATTATTATTATATAATATATAATTATTATATTATTTATATATATATAATATTTTATTCATATTTAATTACTAATTATATTGGGTTATTATTTATATTTTATAGTATATAATTTTCTTATACCGGATTATCACAGTATAATATTAATTATTTAATCTATCTATAATATTACATTATGATGGTAGGTTGAGCAGTTTGCTATAGTATATAATCCGTCCGGTTATGGTGTGTGCAGGTGGTAGGGGTTTATTGAGTTGGTAGCTACTTCTTATTGACTAGTGTGATGCTGTTACGGTGTTCGTGTATCGTAGTTAGCTATTATTATGTGACTAGTTGCTGTTGTCATGGCTGTAGCGGTTATGTCTTAGATGTAGGGTGGATGTGTGGATGTTATTGAGGGCTATTTGTAATTTGGTGTTTAGTGAGTAGTAGGTAGGTGTTGTAGTGTGGTGTAGCTTATGTGTGCGTATGCTGTGAGTGTGGTGGGGTGCCAGTGATAGGATTATTATATTGAGTAGCTGTTATGTGGTTATAACGTTGTAGTATTGTTATGTGAGGTTGTCTTTTTCTGGTTGCATTTCAGTTTCGACGTGTGTTTGCTCTTTGGTTGTGGTACTGGTTTGGCAGGCTCTGCGCCGTGTGTGTGAGTTTCTTCCTTTGCGTGTGCTTACTTATGGGTACTTAGTGCGGCTTTCTTGTGCAGGGTCGTCTTCAGTTAGTGCGGTTGAGTTGGTTGAGTTCGTAGTTGGCGACTTGCTATTTTTCTGTCAATGTATGAGGTGTTCCCTCAGGGTGTGGTTCTTGCTCTTATCGTCGTTGCTTATTCTTTGGGTGGGGTGATTCATGTCTTGGCTGTTCGAGTATATTGGTATGCTTGCCTCAGCGCTTCCCATTATTCTAAGCTTCTACTCTTCTACTCATGATGTCTCCGCATTGCCTATCTCGTATCTCTTTGTGTTCAGATTTGGAGGTGTTTCGAGACTGCCTTCTCATGTTATGCACTTATTTGTGCGTGCTTGTTGGTGCACGCCTCTTTTTAGCTCTGCTAGAATTGTGCCTGTTGTCGTCTATTTCGTCGGTTCAGAGTATGGGCTTTTTGTGTACTTTTTCTAGTTTTCTTCCTGATCTGGGATTAATGAATTGTCCATATGTGAGGGGGGTTCATCCGCGGATGCTCATAGGTTAGTTGATAAGGTCTCGTGCAGTTTCTTTGTAAAAACTACAAGCGTTTCTTGCTACGCAATGCTCGCGTGTGCGTCTATAAGCCCTGTGCTGAGGTATCGCATTTGACATAGTGCTCGTTCGTATCGGCGAGATATTCTGCTGCAGTGCTTCTCTTGTGGTGACAATGCTTAGATTTGGTCAATCAGTCCTTGGCAGTTCGATATCGATGAAACATCTGATAACAGTGAATGTCTCTCTGGTAAAACCTTCACATCAACAACGGTGCAAGGGCGGCCTCCAAGAAGCGTGGAGGTGGTGAGTATGCTGTCGTGTTGCTTGGCTAGGCGGTGAGGATCTTTTTTTCCCTCGTTCTCATGTGTATACTTGTTCCAGCTAATACTGCATAGGTGTGTGCTCTCCATCCGCCCCTCTGGCTTATGCGAGTAAGCTGAGAGTTCTCGATAATCTGGCGAGGGGGGGGGTTCTTGGTTTCACCCGCTTTGGACAAGGGTCGAGTCATAAAGCCAAAAGGCTTATAAACCTGTTCTGTACTTTCTAGTTCACTTTGTCCCTCAACCTTTGCGGCGCGATGTTGGTACTTTATCTCTTTTCTATAGGTACCAAGCGGCAGGTGTTAGAGGGAACTTACCACTCGCGTACCACTACCTTTACGACACCCTCGTAGCACAAGGAGACCTTTGTTGGCGCGCACGAGTTTTCTGTAGATATTGGTAACTCAGCTTCAGTTCGCTGCTGTGCTTTCCCTTCTTTCTTTTGCCCCTCTGTTCTGTGGGAATCTCTTCCAATCTTCTTGTTTCCTGCTGATTTAAATCTCCCTCACTTAAGGCCTGCGTCTGTGCTCATCTGCGTAATTTATGCTAGCGGATGAAAATTTTAGCGTGCAACACCCCTCCCTGAATAGGGCTCTGCCCGTGAGTGGTGGTGACAACTGTAATATATATATATATATATATATATATATATATATATATATATATTGTATATATATATATATATATATATATTATATATATATATATATATATATATATGGCCAAGTTTTTAACTATCCGGTATCCGGCCGGATATCATTGTTATCCGGCCGGATAACCGGATAATTACTTTCCTAGTAGGTTCTTCCTCGTTTGGGGAAATATTCCAAATAATTTGAAAATATATGTGTATATATTATATATATATATTATATAATCTTAAAA
>JABUQX010032241.1:12500-27880 GCA_015478945.1 Trachelipus rathkii
TAGTATATATATAATATTAAATAGTAATATTATATGATTAGTTAGTATATTAGATTATTTTATTGATATAATAATAATCTATTATATGAGAATATATATATATAAACAATATTAGATATAGATAATTAGTATGTTAATAAGTGTAGGAGTATATGGAAAAGATATAACTAACTTATATATAATATATAATATATGATATAATATTATAATATATATAATATAATTATTATTATAATATATATATATATTATATTATTATATAAAGTACATTAAAAATATATACGATATATAATGTCTAAACTAACACTAATAGCATTATTAAATATCTGTATTAAATATATATACTAATACTGAGTAGTGTTTAAGTTAGTAATATTATGAATGTAGTATATGTTAGGTTTAATTTATATTGTTTACTATATAATATGAGTGTACAATATATCGAATTAGTGAATACAGCATGTATATATTTATTATGGTTAGTAGAGATTTAAGAGTATTATTAAGTAAGTATATAGATTTAGGTAATGGTTCAATGGGTATAGTATTAGTGTAGTAAAGTCGAAGAATGGTATAAATGGAATTAAGATTCATAGGCAGTTATATCAAATATAATAAGAACATGTTAATTTTGATCTTCCTGAAATTATTAGATAATATTTATTAGAAGTATATATTATAATTGTTTATTATTCATAATTATTAAAGATATGGTTAATTGAAGCGATAGATGGGTGATTTGAAATATTTATGTATTAGATTATTTGAGTTAATATTTCTGTTTAAAATCTTAAAAGCGGTTTATATGTTATTGTTAGATAGTATTATTAAATTTGTACTATATTAATAATATATTAAAGATATTATTTTTACTGCATATATAATATATAAATTATATTATATAATATATTATATTATTATATTAAGTGACATTAATGAGACGGAATAGTAAAGATTTATTTCAGTTTATTAATATTAGTAACCTTACTTTTCCAAAAATTAAAGCACCCCTTGCTTATATTGGACTTTAAACAGTTACAGAAATAAGCCAGAACTTGTATAACCTTTATTATACAAATAACAAAGCATTTGAACCATTACACAGTGGTAAATTTCGATGTTCCCAGGAATCCCCTTCCTTACCTCAATGGTCCTTAGTCCGTATTTCGGTTGTAACTCCAAATAGTTTAGCGCGGTGAAGTTCCGTTGTTTTTCTGTCTTCAATATAACGTCTGCATAAATACACCTTATGTCCTGAGGACTTAACACCTTCGGGTGCAGATACCTCTCATGTTATCACCTGATGTCCCACACACTTTATCTGGTAATTAACGAATAAAATGCTCATCCGACACCCTGTATGTTATTTCTTTTGTTCGCTGTCGGCACCGATATTCAAGCATGGATACCGTGCACTATTAGGTTCAAGAGTTGGGTAGCTTTTAGTAAGTGGAAAAGTTTATTTCTTCCATTAGTATGAACTTGATTAGTTGCTGTCAAATGTTGTTGTATACCGGGAGATTGTATCCCTGACCGTTTTACACTTTCCTTTGACGTTTGTTTTTTACTCTTTACTTTTGGCGTCGAGATTTTAACCTGACCATGTTAACCATTATCTTTGGTTTGGCCGCTTGTACACGTTTCGTTTTGGAGCATACTGGAATATTTTCATAACTGATTTTTTAGATAACCCTGTCACTATTAGATGTTTTGATAAACGCCAAAATTTTATTGTAGTGAAGAACCAAAATTTTTCTTTGTGGAGACTGCAGCAAAATTTTTTTTTTTGAAACCAGATTTTTTGTTTAGGAAATCGGTCCAATTTTTCGTATCCAACCGTGTATTGGGCTTTCGATGTTGCGAATGGTTAGCCCACCCTTACATGTTATGTTCTCATTTCCCTAATTTTGACCAACGAATCCTAAATTTTTCGATCAAACCCTTTTTCTTCCAGTTGTCATTTTTGTAGAACCCAAATTCTTGTCTCAAGCTCCTTTTTTTATTCTACCGGGGAGGATAACAATTTCGAAACACACACAAAATCACAGAATTTGACATATACACTACATCGAACGCGGAACATACTTACACGAACAAAGAAGAAATAATCACACTACTCATTTTACTTATCACCCCCAGTAATTTATTTACACTAGCGACTATCATTTTAGATTTTACTTCCGCAGCTCACGAATTTGCACAGCAACACACGTATGATCAACAGGGAATTTTACGGGCTTACAACACATTTTCTTTACATATCACACACAAATAGTCCCACACACGGCGCACCCACACAACACACACACACAACACCCACTCATTAACACATACTCCATTACGTATAGACACTATGTACACTCAACTCCTCCATTGAGCCAACATGCGTACTATCAGTGATATATCGGTCAATGGGACTTTACTTATAAACGCACTATGGTTGTCACTTTATTACACACATTACATCTATGGAACACTGGTATTTCACCACACACTCCCACATAGGACACTTTACACTGCCACCTCATAGACCAACTTTACGCAAACTCAGCCGATAAGACCACTTTATACAAAACACACACAGCATCATCAACGTATTTTAAGTTCCCAATTCACACGATAATAGATTACTTGATTTCAGAGTAGTAACAGTATCTATATATTATGATGTCCAGTAATGTCCAATGAGTCAAAATGGTGCCAATGCCTGCGAACGCCATGAATGCAGTGTGGATGCCACACATGTCATGTGAGAAACTAATTGGGCCGTACATATAGTGTACACAAGTATGCCGAAATGTTTTTCTTCACAAAGCTTTTCTTAAGTTGCTGCTCCCTGACCTAGAATAACCCTTAATAGGTGTGGTGTGACTCCTCTGTTTATAAAGTATGATACGCATTATATGTATTATAATTGACACATGCTATGGTGCTTTCCAACTATATAGAGGTCTTTTCTAACACCTATATACAGCATCGAGATAGGGCACCATACACGCGACATACACTATGAACACTTATACACCTTACACTAGGTTCGATTTATTTATACTACATCATAGACATCCTTCTATCACTATACACATCACATTCACATTGTACACTTATAACACACTTACACTCCCGGATAGATCATTATTTACTATTTCCACTCCATAAACTTACACTCACCCAATTCATTAGTGGATAAACACTTGTGAGAATGCTTTACCGGCAGTAGAGTTACAAATCTTGATATGACGAGAATGTTGAGTGTGTAATGTTTGGGTAAGTGTTGCTAGCGGTGAAAGTAAGTTGTTCAGATATGCATCTTACGAGATATAATGGATTTGATGCATTTATGTTTTTAAAGAGGCACGTTTGGTTCTAAACCTTTTCTATTCGCCTTACATTCATAAACAGGACCTATATATTCACTTCTTTATCCCTATAGGGTCATAAATTGAACTCCAACGCAGGCATTCCCCTCCCGCAAATACATGTCAACCTTCACTGCCGCTCAGGTGCGCCCCGGCCGAGGGTTCGTTTCTCCTTCCTGTGGCGAATCCGGCGTTCCCCACTGATAGAGGTTTGAGGACCGGGACTTGGTCGCGCGTACGACCCAGCGCATTTATCCCGCGAATGAAATAATATATTATTACTTATTCTTTCACCTCATTTTTCTCAGTGTTCATTTGTAGTCCATAAGTTAAAATTTTTTATTAACATTATTTTCTTTGTTGTTTATGATAAAATTAGTGTTACCTGTAAACTTTTAAGTGTATTATAAATTTTATAAAAGTTTGTTTTGATATAAGAAGAAGAAATACCAAGAGAGTTGGTCGTGGTATACTATAAACATGTCTAATTTAACTAAAATCTGTACGGGAATAATTTTATTTTAAAGAATAACATACATTACAATCGCTTAGATATAACAGTAAATCAGGGTAATCAATTAGAGGTGTTAGCCAGTTGACGGACATAGCATCATAAAGATAATGCTTTTTTTTTACTTTTTTTTTGTTTTTTTTCTAGTTGTTTTGTGCTATTTATATCTTTTTATATTGTGTTTTAACGTCATGGTATTTACTGTGCTTTAATCGAATATCGTTTTACCTTGGGTCTTCAACTCATATATTGATTAACATAAAGCATAGCGCTTAAAGCAGGTAAATCACTTAAGATCATATAATTTACCTATCAACCAAGTTCATATGTGAGGACTTTATGGGTTCTATAACTTTCTGTTGTGATCCGTCTTGTGAGACTCATGTTTAATCTCTAAGGCTTAACACATATTTTACACTATGTGTGATTTGCCTTTAATACGTCGATATAATTTTATCGAACATTTAACATATACTTAAACAGGGTAAATGTTCATCAATTTCAATTGGAGAGGAGGGTGTTCTCGAGAATTGTTCCCTAACGAACAAGATAGGTATCTTTTGTTTTTACTGTCTTCAGCTCTTTACCGCAACTGTCATGGTATTACTTGTCTTTAGACTAATGGATTTTTACTGGTCTTTACGCTGCACATTGTGTTATACTGGCTAACTCATATATTATTAACAGATGTACATACCCAAATACTAGGGTAAATTGAGGTAAATCAATAGATTTGTGTACCGGCTATCACCAAATGATAATTCTATATGCTTTTGATTTGTACTCTTCTGGCTTTTTAATTCATTTTTACGCTCTTATAAGCCTTCATCGTTTAAAGGAATGCATCTGTCTTAAAATATAATCATATGGTTATTATTCTGGGCTTTAAAGCTCTGTTTTTACGGTCCTTAGTTCATTGTTCTTTAAACTGTCTTTTAAACTCAATATATCATTACCTTTAAGGGCAGTAAATTCAGTAAATCGATATAGAATGGATAACCTAGCAAAAAGTGAGTTATGGTGGGCTTTTAGGTTATTATAGTGGCGTAACTGGGCTTTATAACTGTGTTTTAAGGCTTTAAACTACCTCTGACGCTATGTTTTAACTGGCTTTTATGACTCATTATGGCTTTACATTTGGCTGTTTAAGACTCTATTATGCTTGTCAACTGCTGTTAACTCTCATATATTATATTTCCACATTATTGTTTACTTTTTATTTTATAATTATTTTATTCATTATTATTATATATTTTAATTATTTTATTTTTAATTTTTATATATTTTTATTATTAATTTTTATTTTTATTTTATTTTATTATATTCTTAGGTGTTATTTACTTCATGCCTATTGGTATTATTATACACGTACACACAATCACACACACACACAACACACACACACAACACTTAAACACAGGACAGTCCATTAACCACATGAGGGTAATGTTGTTACCCACACATGTGTTTTGTATAGTACAGCGAGAACACTCTATGGTTCTTGGAAATAAGAAGTTTACACAATTACACGGCTAACACATTTACAAGATACACACACTAACAAGTATCACCACAAACTGTGCCACTACACATCCACAAGATTACAATCTTAGGGGAGCACGACTACAGCACCACATCAACACGACATGTGAGAGATTGATAAATGGGCGAATTAACGTCTAATTAACGACACAAACCGAGTTGCTCACGATGGGTGTGAACACGAGGCCACTGTTAAACAACATTATTAAGGTCTTTATTTATGAACATTTGAATGTTTTTAATGCAAGATTATTTTAATTAAATAAAACAAAGGAAAAGTGAATAAATAAATGAAAGTATGTTGAGATTTTGAGTCTTCTAATTGGTTCAACATCCAAATCTTAAAATTTTTCAAATTTCTTTTGAAAACTTCTTGGAATTTAAATAAATGGGAATAGATTATCTTAACAAAGAGAGATATATATATTAAATGGTTATTTGAATAAAGTCCTTGCTATTCAAGTTATACTCTTATAATAATTTTACCTAAAATCTTTATGGAAATTTTATTAAAACTTATTTTACTTTTACCTTAAAACAATAAATCAGGTAAAATCAGTTGTTAGTAAGGCAGCCTAGGCATGCCCTCTACACAAGCTACGATCCGACGGTTATGTTCTATATGGACTACTGCTTTAAGCATTCATCTAGCTTATGTATGTATGACATGGTAAAAATAATCAAAAATGAGTTCTTTCTCTGGCTACACACATCATGCCCGCAGCCTGCATATACTTTATTGAAAGATCATATCTAGCTTTTTATTTAACAAATAACAAATTATTCGCACGCATTTAGCGGAAGATTTATACCTTTCGGGCTCAATGTCCACGAGAGCAATAAAAAAGTAGTTTTTCAACCACTTCTGAAACTTGAACTGTTGATATTGTTCTCTATATTGTATTTAATTAAATTAATTATCTCTACTGTGACGAATGTGATCAAGATGTGAATCCAACGCGAAAGAACGCAAATGCTGGTTTGACAGAAATAAAGGCGCCTCCTTTACGGAGCCATCAAGGCCCAAACGTTGGTAGCACATGCTAAAGTTGGTTCAAATAAAATTTGCTGATTTGTAAAGTAACTGAACTTTTAAGGGGCCTAAATGTAAAGGCCTAGTTTATGGTACTCGGCGGTTTTTTGAGTGGGGTAATGTTGTCGGCCCGGCCGGAACACAACTTTAGCCTTAAATACCGCCCCTTTGGCCAATCAAAAATATATTTCAAACTTACCCTTTCAAGAGCCACTCCGTCGTGAATAACTACGGTGCCTCAACCCTCTTGGGGTACCCTTCTCAATATTCCTTTTTTTTGTACTTGGGCTGGGGATTTAACCTATACGGGAGTTCAAGAGTAAATACCCACCAGACTATATACATAGTGATAATCAATGGTTATTATCTATTAATAATATATTTCAAAACTGGGAAACACATACTCACATGGATCGGTACGATTCTAGGCAGGGGTAAAAGGGAAATGCTCTTCCTTCTTGGGTGATTGGTGATGGGGAGTAACCTCCACTTTTATCTTATATGACGCATCCGTAGTGATTGGTACGAGTAATTATATTAATCGCTTTTTTGTGATTAAGGTACCCCATAATCTTTTTTCATGATCCTAAGCACACCCTCTTACCTGTGATTGGGCATGAAAATTTCAAACTTAGTTTCTTTAAAACTTGTTGATTTGAAAGTTGTGTTTTATTATCCTCTCATCCAATCTTCAGACCCCACAACCACTCATCTTCCACCTAAGTCGTCTTTATTCTGATTAAGCCGGTGGCAATAAGTTATCTGATTTTTGTATTAAGTGTTTTATTTTTACTAAGTGTAATACATATTTAAGATAATTACTTTACATTGAGGGGGAAATAAATTATTAATTTCACTGGAAGTAGAGTATAATCTAATTCACTAGATTTCATGTCACAATCAACACGTGAAGCCAAATACGCAAGAGCCCCCGCAGCTGCGCGACGCAAGCGCGAGAGCGTCCGGGTGGCGCGGACAGCCGCATAGAAAGTCGCCGTCACTCATATTACGTTGAAGCTCTTAACTGGTGTTAGGATTTCTTGATTGGGACGGGCGGGTGCGCGGGGGAAACATTATTTCTTTATGATATGCCTTGTAAAACTTTTCATACAGCATCACAGTGTTGTATTTATTATCTCAAAAATCTAAAATTATAGTAAACACCGTTTTCCACATATTATTAGGACTTCATAGGTTTTTGTATTTCTGTTGACTATTTTTTTAATTTTATTTATAGAAAAATACCATTTCACACTGTTTTAGTTTCCTTAAAAAGAAAAAAACACAGTGTTAGTTTTTGGAAAAATGCCAATATTCGTTTTTCGGTAGCAATCAGTTGGCCTTTTATTTAGGGGTCCTAAAGTTAATAATCTCCTTGAGGAAATAGAACTTAATAGTCTCTTCCGGTGTACGCCTTGGGCATTTCAGTGTACCTCTTTTTTCGGTATGTGCATGCATCTTATAGATTCTTCTTTACTATTTTATAGGCATTGTTAAAATACAGTTTATATTGCTTAACGGCTACACACCTGAACATATGGACGCTATGAGTTAATGTATAGAAATTTGTGCCTCGTACTCTCTTCTTCTCCTTCTTGCCCTTTTTTCCAAGTATGTCTTAACGGTTTTAAAATCTCTTCTATGTATAAAGTTGATGACAAAACAGTTCTAGTTTATTTCTCTAACATTATAACTTACAAGATATTGAACTAATGTTGCTAAATTAGAATACAATAACACAATGGGTGTACATCTCATAAAAAACTTTCCCCTCTTGGACAACACACTAAACCGTAATTTCTTTTTTATTGAAGCTTCCCAAGACAATCGGTATAATATTAGTTTACTTCAAAATTCGTCTAGCAAAAGTCCAAAATTATCACGTATCGAAGTAATGTAAGTTCATTGAAGAACAGAATATATTATTCTAATATCAGTATCTGTTGTACTGCATTATCATATCGGGTACCATTATACGTGAGATATTATCTGTATCTCACGTTGGTTTGTAATATAAACATACTGATTATATACCTTACAGGATTTTAAAATAAAAACTAAATGGTATGATCTTTTGAAAACATCATGTTATATATAATTTCTGAAAATATATAAACTATTGAATAACATATATGTTAACCAATATAATAATCAAACTAAAAAAATATATACATTTAACGGATGGGTACGATCTATAGGTTTGCCTCACTCAAAAAAGGATTATCATTATACCCTAGGATGTATGTGTGCCCTATATTTATATTATATATATATACAATATATCTCTTGCGTTCTTTGATAAATTTTACGACCCCTTTTTATCCGCTGAACTAGCGTAGTAAATATTTGTGATATGAACGTGGTGTGTTTGTGTGTGTGTGTCCGGGCGGGTCATTTAATGCGGCCTGGACGTTTGGTTCCGATCACTACATCGAAGGGCACCGGGGTTCGCGGCTGGGGCCGCTTTTTGCGGGGGCTCTTTGGCGTTTTTGGGCTTCACGTAGATCTATCTATAAATCTAAGTGAAATTAATTATTATCTATTCTACTGGAAATTAATAATTATTCTCAATGTAAGTTAATTTAATTTAAGAAATATATATAAATTCGTAAAAAAATAAACAAACTTTTAATAAAAATTTCAAATCCGGATAACATTGTGCACCGCTTAAAAACAGATAAACGGACTATGATTTTAAAAATGAGTTTGGGTCTAAAACGTAAAGCAATAAAACCTGTTCAAATAACAAATTTTAACTTCTAATTTTCCTAGTTTTTCAAAACAACAATTCTTTCGATCCCGAAAAAAACATGAAAAAAACCATGTTTTTTTATAAAAAATATAACGACGAGTAAACTCTTAATAACCAAAAAGAGCGAATAAAAATAATTTCTCCACATAATCCAATCACAATACGGGTTCATAGAAAGGAGATAAAGATATCAATCCAATCACATTAAGAAAGGAAAGCATTTCCTTCTTTAAAAACCCCCCTGCTTATCAAAGGATCTTACCGATCCTGCATGTTTCAGTTTGATAAATATATTTATAAAAATAATAACATTGATTTTTGTCTAAGAAATCCTAGTGAATTACACCCTTAAAAAACTTTTGAACCCCTGGTGATTTGGGTCTTAAATATCAGTCCCAGGTCAAAAAGATTATCCTATAAATTTATGGGCCCTAATTATTTTAGTGGCCTACTATAATTAGGCCAAACGTAGTTATTTTTCCTAATGTTTTTTTTTCATGAAAGAGGTCATTTGAAAATATAATTTTGACCTGGGTATTAGGCCAAAATCGCCACCTCGGTAACAAATCGGGCTTAATCTAAATTTTCTCTCTAATTTATCCCTTCCTAAAAAATTTTAGTGGCTAAAAGTTAGTTCTTTCAACACAAGACAATTTTTTTAAAACAGAGCGAGGTCAGTTTGTATTTTAAGAGTGGCGCTCGTCGTGTTTGTTTCTCCGTGTTGCATTGTAATTGTACATTAAAGATAATAATAATAATTATAAAGAAAATCAAATTTATTTTAAAAAAACTTTGGGGGAAAATACACTTTTTTAGTTAATCCATAATTCAAACTTGAAACTTGTGTATTCGGTTATTTTTTTTATTAAAATAATAAAATACGCCCATTAAATTGTTTAATAAAAAATAAATAACAATCACAAACAGTTATGTTAGGCAGAGAATATCTTCTTCGTAGGTATCTAATTTATGTTATTTTTTATAAACTTATATACATGAACAACGATTGATTAAGCACCAGTAAGTCATTAGAACAAAACGTGGCGTAGCTTGGTTGTAGAGGGATGGCTAGGGGCTTGCCCTTAACTGTTTACTGGATTTATTGCTAAGGGTACGTAAAATATTTTTTAATAAATTCATAAAACATTTCAGTGAAATTATAATTTTGTAAAAACTTTATAGCATCGTCTTAACTATTAACAAGTTTAACATAAATAAATTCTTTGTTCAAAGATATAGATTTATTTATTATACAAGTTTTAAGAAACTTTGAATATAATTTTTTTAAATTTGAATGAGATCATAATTGTACGTGTTTAATTAAAACTAAAATGTTTAATAAATTAGTTCATACAAAAGAACTTATATGATATGTTTAAACAGGGGCGGTGTGTGTGTGTGTGTTTATGATGAATTGTGATTAAGTGGTTGTGTGTGTAGTGTGGTGTGTGTGTGTGTTGTGTGTGTGTGTGTGTGTGTGTGTGGTGTGTTGGTGTGTGTGTGTGTGTGTTAAATAATTAACAATAGGCATGAAGTAAATAAAACTAAGTATAATAATAAAAAATAAAATAAAATAAAATCATAATAAATATAAAATAAAAATTACTATAAACTAATAATATAATAAAATTATAAAATATAATAAAAATAAAAAGTATTAAAACATATATGTTTAATAAATATATGACTTTTAAAAGCAGTAAAGCATGAATGAGTTAAAAACAGTTAAAGCACTAAAGCATATGAGTTAAATCAGTAAAACATAGGGGTTAAAGCAATAAATATATGATTAAAGCAGTAAAGCAGTAAATACGTAAATCAGTAAATCCCCTTGTTGCTATGTAACAACCTCTATTGATTTACCTGATTTACTGCTTTAAGGTATGGTATGTAGATTAGTATGAGTTAAAGCAGTAAAACATATGAGTTAAAGGATAAAACACGAGTTAAAGCAGTAAAACAATAGCGTAAAGCAGTAAAAACATGAGTTAGCAGTAAGCATAAAAAAAAGCATAACTAATCCCTTTGGTGATAGGTAACACCTCTATTGATTTACTGATTTAACTGCTTTAGGGGTATGTAATGTTAATAATATGTTAAAGCAGTAAAACATGTTAGTTAAAGCAGTAAAAATGAGTTAAGCAGTAAACATGAGTTAAAGCAGTAAAGCAGTAAACCAAAAGCATACTAATTCCCTTTGGTGATAGGTAACACTCTATTGATTACTGATTTACTGCTTTAAGTATGTAATTGTTAATAATATATGAATTAAAACTGCAGTACAAACATACTGAGTTTAAAGCAGTAAAATGATTTAAAGCAGTAATCATAACAAAGCATAACAAAATCCTTAGGTGTTAGGTACACCTCTATTGATTTACTGATTTACTGTTTAAGGTATGTAATCTTAATGTTTTTAAAATAAAATCTCGTACAATTGTAGTAAATATACAAATGTTTATATATCAGAACTCTGGTTTTTTCTTCTTCATACATTTTAACAGTTTATAAAGTAAAAGTAGTAAGTAAAATATAAAAAGAAAAAATAATGTTATAAACATGTTTAAGTATGAAATAAAATGAAGTGACTTCAAGTAATATATTTTTCATTCGCCGGGAATATTGCGACCTGCGGGCGCACCGCGGCGGCGGGCGTACGGCGGAAACTTACCTCGGGCCGCACTGCGCGGTGGGGAACGCGGCGGAACGGGGATGCGCGGGGCTCACCTGCGGGTGCGGGTTGACGTCTTTGTCGCGTGAGGGCGATGGCTGCGCCCTTGTGTTTCCAATTCATGACCTAGGGTAAGACATCAAATTAGCGTCTGGTTCTATGATGTAGGGTCAGATAAAGGTTAGAAAAGGTTAGAAAAATGGTAACTCATAGTAGGAAGCAGTCTAGCAAATTATAATATACACAATCGCAAGTGTCTATGGGTAAGTGTAAGTTCTATGGGTGAGTGTAAGTGTCTACTGGGTGAATGTAATGTATATGGAGAGTGTAAGTTGTGTATAACGTGTCATAGTGAATGTGTGTATAAGTGGCATAGTGTCATTGTGTATAAGTAACATAGTGTATGGGTGCTATAAGTGTCATAGTGTATGTGTGTATAAGTGAACATAGTGTGTATAAGTGTTAGAAAAGATTAACTTCAAGTAAGAAAGCATCCTAGCAAAATTGGTATTATAATCACCAAATCGATTCCTCAATACCTTATAAACTAAGGGTAAGACAACCCATATAGGCGCTATTCTAGGGCTCAGGGGGGCTAGAAAAGCTTGAAAAAGGTGGCACTGTCAACTTGGCACTATGTGGGCATTAAGTTTGCACATATGTGGCACTTTCACTGGCGACTCATCTGGCACTATCACTGCACTGCATTGGCACTCACTTGGCCATCAAAGTTGTATGGGACACGTGCTAATTACTCCATAGAATACTCGTAGAACCACTAATAGAAACATCCCAAGATACTCCTTACGGTGATTGGGAACCTTCAAGTGAGTGTGTGTGTGTGTATAAGTGTCTATGGTGAGTGTAAGTGTCTATGGGTGAGTGTAAGTGTCTATGTGGGAGTGTAAGTGTGAATAAGTTGTCATACGTGTATGTGTTATAAGTGACATAGTGTGTATAAGTGTCCTATAGGTGTGTGTGGTAGGGTTGAGTGAAGTGTTATGTTATGATGGATGTGTCTATTATGTGGGTGTGTGTGTGTGTGTTGTGTGTGTGCGCGCGTGTGTATTTGTGTGTGTGTAAGTAAATCTGTGTGTGTAAGTAAATCTGTGTGTGTGTGTGTGTGTGTGTGTGTGTGTGTGTGTGTGTGCTGTGTGTGTATGCCTGCTGTGTGTGTGTGTGTGTTGTGTTGTGTGGTAAGTAAAATCTATAGTTACGTGGAACGTAATCGTGTGTGTGTAAGTAATCTGTGTGTGTGTAAGTAATGTGTGTGTGTGTAAGTAAAATCTGTGTGTGAGTGTAGTAAATCTGTGTGTGTTGTGGTGTGTGTGTGTGAAATGTAATCCGTAGAATACAAAAGGTTGAGCGAAAAATTTGGGTTCTCAAAATTGCACCCTGGAAGACCAAAGGGTTGACCAAAAATTTAGGGTTGCCAAAAAATTAGGGTTGACCAAAAATTAGGGTGGGCCAAAATTGACCCATGGAAGACCAAAGGGTTGGTCGAAAAAAAATAGGGTTCTCAAAAAAATTAGGGGTTCTCAAAAAATTAGGGTTCCCAAAAAATTGGGTTCTCAATAAAATTAGGGTTCTCAAACAAATTTGTTCTCAAAAAATTAGGTTCTCAAAAAAATTAGGCGTTCTCAAAAATATAGGGTTCTCAAAAAATAGGATTCTCAAAAATTGGGTTCTCAAAAAATTAGGTTCTCAAAAATAGGGTTCCTCAAAAATAGGGTTCTCAAAAAAATTTGGGTTCTCAAAAAATTAGGGTTCTCAAAAAATAGGGTTCTCAAAAATTAGGGTTCTCAAAAAATTAGGGTTCTCAAAAAAATTAGGGTTCTCAAAAAAAAAGGGTTCTCAAAAAATTGGGTTCTCAAAAAATTTGGGTTCTCCAAAAATTAGGGTGGGACACGTACGTGGCACAACCCTTCTTCGAAGGGTTGCCAAAAATTAGGGTTCTAAAATTTGGGTTCTCAAAAAAATTTGGTTCTCAAAAAAATTTGGGTTCTCAAAAAATTTGGGTTCTTCAAAAAATTTGGGTAGCCCAAAAAGGTCAAGGCCCAAAAAGGTCAAGGTCAGGTTAAAAGGTCAAGGCCAAAGGTCGCGGTCAAAAAAGGTCAAGGGCAGGTAAAAGGTCAGGAAAACCCTCCCAAAATTTGACGCCAATATCCCGTTCCTACTACTCTGGCCAATCCAATGCCTTGATTTGGACCGTAGTTAGATGTTCGGTGACGCATCTGGACATATGTGCTCTTGCGTTGTTATGAATAGGCGCGAATCTATAACAATGTAGAGGCATATGGGCACGACATACGGGTCAAGAATGTCTGCGCTGTACCGTGCGGCGGTTAGGAAACCGCCATCCGTTAAAGATATGCCCCCTTAGACCATAAGAGAGATCTCCCTCCAAATGACAATGTAAAGTATGATTACACTGCCGTAACTTTCATTAGGTCCTCGATAGTCTCTTGATCTCTGTTCGAAAGTGTAGAGACTGACTCTAGAATCATCCGTAAATGTAGGCGATCCCTGGAAAATGCCATTCGTGCCCGCGATGCTCCCTTGTGTGTCATGGTGCTATGACCAGCCTCCTTGGCCGTAAATTATGTTCCGCGAACCGTTGACGTATCGTATTATTACTCATTCGGGTAACATGTACCTGCTGCAGCTGTATTTTGAAGTGCCTTTTTGCTTGTATGACGGTCTTTACGGCCCGCAATACCTTAAACGACATTCAATGATAGACGTGGCACGAAGTAGCCCTGCCTGCCCGGCTACTATACGTTCTCACTGCGGTCAGTGTGCCGATTCCACGATCCATGCAATGCTGTTGCCTACACCCAAAACCTTGGATGAAAATATTGCTTTGGGCTTCGTATCTCTGTAATTATAATGATAATACTGCGCCATCATCACCCTTTCATGTTTATGATAAATTCACAACCTCAATGGACAACGTAACTCAGCACGCTCCTTGCCATAACAATACCGCCAATCGCTAAAGCTGAATTAATGGTTGTCATCTACTCTTAATTATAGCCATGGCGGACCTTATACACGAATGTAATTATTAAAGCGTTGTATACTTGTCCTGATGCTATGTTATTTTCATAATAAAGCTACTTCAGCGTTTTGGTCCTTTCTGTAACTGTTAACAGTCAATAATGAGCCATGGACGTTCATTTTGATCGAGTCTATAATAGTATATATATAAATATATTATATATATATATATATATATATATATATATATATATATATATAATATATATATATATATATATATATATATATATATATATATATATTAATATATATAATATATATATATATATATATATATATAATATAATATATATTATATATATATATATATGTATATATACGTATATATAATATATATATATATATATAATATATATATATATATATTATTATATATATATAATTAATATATATACATATCATATATATATAAATATATATATATTTATATATTATATATATATATATAT